>QAXH01002649.1:8198-33396 GCA_004335635.1 Chloromonas sp. AAM2 | reverse complement strand
CAGCCCACACACCCTGCACACACCCCAGCCCACACACCCTGCACACACCCCAGCCCACACCCTGCACACACCCCAGCCCACACCCTGCACACACCCCAGCCCACACACCCTGCTTGTGCCTGCAGCACTTGCACCCACCGTGTAAATCATGCCGAGGTACGCGCTTGACTTCTCGAACCTCTGCCGCTGGTCAAGTGTGGGCACGATGCTGGACTGCTCCAGGCGCTCCAGGCTGAGCTCTGTGGGCACCCACGCGTCCTGCTGCTGGTCAAACCGCACCGGGTAGTACGCCTTGTCCGACACCCACTGAGGCTCCTTGTTCTGAAGGGAAGGCAGGGAAACAGTAGATGGATAGGAAGGATGTGAAGGCAGGGGGGCAGTCTTGCAGGGATTAGGGCCAAAGGAGGAGGCAGGGGAACGGGCAGCAGGTCAAAAGGCATGCGAGGAAGTGTGAGTTGGAGGGCAGGCAGGAAAGTGGCGGGTCAAGGGGCCTGGGCTGGGCAACAGGTGGCAAGCTGTACAAAGGAAAGAAGTCATGCGATGAATGGAGCAGGTCAGCTGGTCACGGGTACGTGGGGCGATGATCCAGCATGCGGTGTGCCAAGGGCCCTTGTTTGTTGGTAGTTGTACTTGACGCCTGACAGCCGAATGCACACCCACCGAGACCATGTGTTTGGTCTTCCTTGACCCCAGCATGCGGAAGCTGCCATGAGGGAAGTCCACAATGCTCTCCCAGTCAAGCCCGCTGTACTCCGCACCAAACTGACTCCTGTGGGGAGGCAGAGTGGCAGTCGCGCAATAGCAAGAAGCAATAACAAGTCAAGGAAATGCAAGCAAAGACACCAAAGACCTGTCAAAGTGCACAATGCACCCAAGCACAGGGTTGTGTGGCGTGGTAACCAGCAAAGCAAGTGCCCTTGACGAGCCAACAACTTTGAAGACCGAGGGGTTGAAGATGGTGGATGCACACAAGAAGGAAGCACTCGAGGAAATGCGTACATGGTTCACCCTCAATGCCTGATTGCGGGTGTGTTCTTGGGCTTGTCCCGTGTGCATGTCACGTTTATTTACATGTCCTGCCTCACTTTGCTGTGATCTCAGTTGCATGCATGCACAACAGCCATACATGCACCACCCTGTGAGCTTTACCTGCATTCTTCAATGATCTTGTCTCTGCACATCATGGCATGGAGCTCTGTGGTGACAAGCCAGGGGCAGTTGATGTGAACCTTGTAAGGCGTACGCATGCTGACAACCGTGGTGGGAAAGCGGATGAGCTGATAGGTGTCCTTCAGTGCTTTCTTGATGATTGGATACAGCTTCTTGAAGACCGCCTCTACCAAGGGCCTCGGGGTGGACCAGTCAAAGTCAAGTTCCACGAAGTACCGAAAGGGCTGGGACCCGTAGACTTCGGCATAGAACAGATGGTAGCCAGCAAGGTAAGCTGCATGGTACTGAGCTAGAAAAGTTTGGTACTTGCTTTGGGGCACCATGTATTTGCCTTGATGGGTATCCACTGGCCCTAGGAAGGAGTTGATGTTGAATAAGGCGCCGTCAGGAGGGTAGCGCTCAAGGAAAGGTGGGCGGTCTCTTAAATCCCGCATGCGTGGCCACCAATAGATAGATGCTGTCACCTGCCTCTGCGACCTGAATCTTTTCGTTGCGGCGGGTGCCGTTGGGTTTGAAGCGCCCGCTGGCCCCTCGCCAGACCCCTGCTGCTGCGGAATCGCTTCTGCATGCGCTTGAGGGGGCTGCAGCGTTGCGACATCGTCCGTAGCATCGTCGCTAACCACTGCCCTGGTTCGGTGTGTTACGGGAGCCCGGCAATGACTTACGCCCAGGTGCACTGTTGCGGGAAGCCGGCATCGTATCGACGTGCATGGCGAGTCCGCAGCCAATGGGCCTGCGATCGCAGTACAAGAGCTGATGACGAGGCAGTTCTCAGAAAGTCTTGCGCACCCAAACCCCATGCACACTTACGGCCATGCGGACGTGGATGGCCCCCACCGGCAACGCTCCACACCATGCAGGGCCTGTGCTGTGCAGGCTGTTGCTATTGCTGCCGCCAATAGCTGCTGCTTGTTTCCAAGCCTTGCGCCCAGGTCGGACTGGTTTCCCTGCTTGCTTTCTGCCTTGCTGTGAGCACAGGGAGTCGCAATTGACTAGCTGGTAATAATGATGATGCAATGCTGAGGCGGCACTGTGCTCCTCAGTACAAACCGTAAGTCTAGGGTGAGTGAGGGTCACTCTTGCTCTGCGCAGTTACCGAGTTGTCCAGTTTGCAACATACTTTAGCACGTGAGCGTCGTCTCCAAGCTGCAGGTCGGCAGCGAGTTTGTGTGTCATGGCAACGCAAACTATGCTGTGATCGCGTCTGCTTGACTTACTGACAAGCCACTGTGTGCCCCTTGCAGTCATTGAAATTTCGACTGTCATGTGGTATGCATATGCAGTACACTGTGCAGTAGAAGGCGTGGTGCCAGATGTCAACGGTACTCACTGTATGTCTTGCATGTACTTGGAGAAATATCTTGTAATTTGTTACACGGAACAGCAGAAAAAAAATATGTTTGCCAGTTCTGGGACAATTTATAGAAACGCCACTGGGACCAATGTGGCAATGAGTGCAAGCCATCAGGCGTCAGGCACAAGCCGTACCCCATGGACCAGAAAGAGTACCAGAGGCAGAGGACAGCCGACAGCAGGGCGCTGACCAGGCTCTTGGCTGAACAGGCTTGAGGGCCCACTAAACCAGACGTCATGGAGATATCATGCCAACCTGTACCAGTTTCGGCATCTTAGAACACGGTGTTTCAACAATAGCCTGGGCAGCCAGACTTGCTGTAGCGCACAAGTGAGCTCAACTGAACTCACATGACTGAACCATGGAATAACATGAATGAACAACATACAATAGAATTGGATGGCTGGGACTGAGTCAGAAAGTACTTTATGTGATTTTGATAATCTCTTGTCCTTTTCTTTGATTTTGTTGATTCATATCATTTTGTTGGCCAAGTTGCCTCACCTACTGTAACTAACTCCACTTTGGGATTGATGCAAACGTATTATATGCCTCAGTCGCTGCATAGGACACCAGTAGCCTTTTGGAAGGATGGGGTGCAACCGGGCTGCTGTCCAGCTGGTGGTGGGCAGGCGCCAAGGAGTGAGCGCATGGAGGCGCAACTGTGGCACATGTCACATACTCAGCGGTATCCTTTCAGTCACAGGGTCGTAGGCAGGCTGCGATACAATGTAATGAGCCTGAATTGTGGCTAAAGACTGAACATTTGATTGAACCCGTTCCCTTGACAGAATTCCAACGACAGTCATGACTCGTACTTTGGAGTTGCCTGCCCGCCATGCCGCCACCTGCCCTAGTATACCGTGTTACAGAAATTCAAAGCAATGGACTGATACACGCATCAATCAAAGCAATGAACTGATACACGCATCAATACAATGCAACCAGGTATTATGCTACAACTGTGCGCTAAGAGTTCCTCAACAATAGCGTGCGTTGAATCCTTAGTACATGAAGGCCAAGGCCGCGCTCAACGCATTCTGTTCCATTGTCCGTATGATAGGCGCATGGATGAATCAAACCTTGCTTAGAATCGGTTCTAACTAGCAGGGGCCTAATGTTGTCTGGTGTGGGACTGATACAGGCCAAGGTCAAAAGATCACCAGGAGGAGAAGTTGAGTGGCGTACTGGTCCCATTGATACGCCGTGCTTCAGAAAACGAAGTCTACCTACACATGCTACCTGTCTGAGCAAGCGAGTGTCATATTCGAGTCAATCTGCATGTTGGCAGCAAGTGTATGTGGCATGGCAAAAAGGTCATGGTCATACTCAACACAAGCGCGCCTTGGCCCAGTGACAAGCTATTGCGTGATTCTTCCGGTTACTGAGACAGTGTCGGTTGCCACGCATCAAAAGTCAACGGGGGATAGTAGTAACAGTAGAAGGCACTGGGCCAGAAGTCAACCGCAGTTACGACATACGGATCAGAAGTCAATTCAGCCTGACGACTTCTGTTCGAGTATCACAGCCAAACTCACTTGTCCTGCCTATCCCAGCGTTGGTAACCTGACAGGTTTCGCCTCGTGTTACGAATAGGTTTGAGCATGTAAAAGTGGGGAAGGCAGATCCGTGCGTACGATTGTAGGTGTTACCGGTAAGCTGCACGGCGGCCACTTTCTAGCTGCACGGCAAACTGCACGTTCTTTGTCCCCTGGTACTGCCTGCAGCGCGTGTGCTGGCGCAGGATGGACACAGGCGTGGGCTGAGCCATGGCCGACCCTGCCTGCTCCACCCCACCAGCATCCAGATCCATCCCTGGCACCTGGCTCAGCACCTGCTTAGGCTGCGGGCCGTTCTCCTGATTGCCCTGGTCATCACGCTCCCACTCCATCTCATCGCCAGCAACTTTAACCTCCTCAAGGTGCACGGTGACCTGGGCTGGAGGGTCTGTGTCAACCTGTTGCTGGCTGTCAGTCATCATTGATACAGGCACATGTAGGCTGCAGGATGCCTCTGGGTTCAGTTGCTGTGGCCCTGCTGTGCCTGTTGCGGTTTCTTCCTGTTGTGGGTGGTCCAACACAGCAACTGGCTCTGGCTCCTGCAGCTCCCGTGCAAATTTTTGTTCCAGACCCAGTGGGCGTACAAGGGCCGGAGATGCAAGAGCAAGCCGTGCCATGTGCTGTGCACGCGCTGTCAGTGCAGCACGTTCGCATGCTGCTTTCCGGCATTGTGACAGCTGCTCCCACTCAGCTGCTAACCGTTGCTTGAGTGCACGTGCTAGCTCACAGCCGTACTTGTCTTCAAAGTGGTTCATGCAGACGAGCGCCCTGCATAGCATGACAGCTGATGGCTTGTGAAGCTTGCATGTTGATGCATGACTGCAGGCCAGTTGCGGACAAGCACAAGCAATCGCCTAGAGGTGACGAGACAGGTGGGCGTGAAGCTGCATATGAAGTGGCCGGATGCTTCAAACTCCACTTCAGCAGCTGTTCATTGTTCTGAAGGCATGATTTGAGCTGTACGCACCTGCCCTTGTGCATGGCGAGGCTGCTGCCCGACACCTCCTGCCCTGCCATGTCCATGCGCGCCCATCGCTCCTGGCGCGTGAACCAGGCCTCGGCGAGTTTGTAGTTGTGGTGGGCGTCGCGCGCCCGCTGCTCGAGATCGCAAAGGGGTGCCGCGGGCCGGGCAATGAAGCCACCCTGCGTGTAGGTCAGCCAGTATACGCAACCAGTATTAGGGTGGCCCGACGTTGCCGTAAACCTCCGTCGCATGTCGTCACTTCAAACAAATTCAAGCTTCACACAACTGCCACCTTGAACTCGACAGACTTTGCACACCTTGGGAAAGCGCACGCCTTGCGTCGTGCGAGGGACGTGCAACACTCCGCCTTCATCCTCGAGAGGCCCAGTGTCGTCCACGGCACGCGTGCCTGCTGACATGGACGATCCCGAGGCGCGCTGCCCACACAATCGTGGCTGCAACAGATAGCTGCCCGGGCTGCCGTTGTTAACCTGAGCAATACTAGGCGAGCCATTCATCATCAGGCGCGCGCGAGCAGTGCCAGAGCTGCTGGATGCCCAGGCGCCATTCCGGGAAGCGGGGCTGGCTACATGTTGTTTCATCCTGACTCCGTCACCTGGTGACAATCGCCCTGCAAACCAGACAGCGAATTCAATGTCGAACTTTGCTCGTGGCTTTTCCTTCGCTCAAAGGCCTGTGTGCTGTCCGAAGCCTTTTGAATTGCTGTGAATTGTATGCGCAAGGGCCGAACGGAGCCACGTGGTATCGGCGTGCCTCGCGAGGCACGTTGGGTATCAGCACATTGTGACGCATCTCACATGCAACACATGGAACTTTGCCAATGCACATCTTGGGTCGCGCACACCAAAACCGGACGATGGAGGTAGACGTACCTTGCATGCCGCCCTGCTGGGTCCAGCGCGGAAGCTGTGGCTTGGGCGAAATGCGGGAGTCAAATGCACGCATGGAAGGCACGTTGAGACGACCGATGCCAGCGTTTGGACCGTACGGTAGCCCGCTGGTATCATCCACTGCTTGTAATGCAGGAGACGTAGAGGATGCCTCCGCTATCCAAGGTACAGGCACATCCTGCCGGTCTGCGCTCTCCGCTACCATGGCATCCACTAGCGATGCGGCAGGGTGAGGAGCGGAACGGGGGGACGGCTGGTGCACTGTGGCTGCCGGACGGCCAGCATTGGACAGTGGGCTTGGCGCCCGTGCACCCGCTACCACATGCTGCTGGTGTGTCCCATGGGGCCTGCTGCCCAGTTGGGGACTGCCATGAACATTGAAAGCTTGCAGCTCCGCGCCGGCATCCACATTGAGCAATGCACGTCGGCAGTTGATCTGGTGCTTCCTGGCTGTGTGGCGACCCATGGGTACCCGGCCTGGGGAGATGCCTGTCCACCGGCCCTGTGGGCTTGCATGGTCAGCCGGTGCAGCCGTCCCACCACTTGCCTGCTGCTGCACCACGCCCTTGCTATCGTCCACCTGCAGCCCACTCTCACCCACTGCATCGGCCACTGTATTAGCCGACTCAGCCTCAACTGTAGCTGCTTTGCTGTCGCACAAGTGTACTGTGGCTTGGCCGTCACCAGCCTGTTCGTCCCCTTTGGCGTCGCTTCTCGTCCCCTGATCAGCAGTTGTGATAGCCGCAGCGGCCGAGCTGCCTATTGTGCCAGCTGCCTGTGCGTCAGTTGCATTGGTGGGCCGAACAGGTTGCAGCCGGTGGGAGTCACGATCACCTCTGGAAGGCGTTGTGGCAGGTGTGCTGATTGGAGAGGGGTCTGGGCTGGTGAGAGGGGGGTGCACACGGGGGTGCGGTGTCCCCTGCTGTGTGCGTGCTGGCAGGGGGGCCTGAGCGCTGCCTGGGGGTGTGTCATTGGTAGTAATGGCAGCTTCAGTTGGACTCACACCACCCTGAACATACAACACAAGCAAACACACAAGGGTCATACACAGGCAATGCTGCCTACAGAAATAGACCTGCCGCTGCTTGCATGCGACTACCATAGCTGGCTAGGAAACAGCCTCAAATCTTTGACGCTCTGATTTATGCAGTCTTCAGTTGCTCTATTTGATTGATCAAACATGCCTGGCCAACTTCACGTCACGTCCGTGGATGCTTTGATTGATGCAGCCGGGTGGCTGGTGAGTTCTCGCAACACGGCGGTGACTCTGAGTGACACTGACCGTGACAGCCTGTGGGTCTGCGGCCTGGTGCCCCACAGTGCAAGCCGCTGGTGCCTTCACAGCTGCAGGCGCTGGGCTGGCGTGGGCTGTGGACGCAGTGGCTGCGGGCTGTGACGCAGTAGCGGCTGCCAGAAGCAATGCCGCCTGCCGCTTGTTGCGCCAACTGCCATGGAACAGATTGCCGCCTGCACACACAAACACGACTCTCTGGAGGCCATTGACTGCAAAAGGCACAGTTGAGCCCTAGCCAAGTGCTCACCAGCTGGTTGAAAGGCAAACACATACATCAGGTTCATATCAGCGCCATGGCATGTGTGTGTATCGAGCACACAGTCTGGGAGGCTTTGTTGATTGACATGAGACGGTCAGCAGCAGTGCCTTGACATCCCTTTTGCTATTGCTTGTTTGCCTTCTGCTCTCACTTCCTTGTGTGCCATGCACAGCGCTCACCGACAACCACTGTTGTGCAGAAACGGAGCTGAAAGACAGATAGGCTCAAAGGCTGCACACCCACCTTCTGCCGGCCTGTCTGTCCTGTCCGTGACCGCACCAGACCTGTTTCCAGGCTGCACCACTGAGAAGTTCAGGGTAGTTTGCGTGAGGCCACGAGGGCCAGGCGACATGCGTGTGGCTGGCAGGCTGTTCCTGTGCTGGCCTGTGGGGAGAGGTGAGACCGCCCGGTGCCCTGACTGGCCTGCGGCATGCCTGCTGGGCCCTTGCTGCTGGCCTGCTGTGATCAGTCCTGTTGCTCCTGCAGCTGGATGCTGCTGCTTGCCTGCGTCTCTCCCTGCACCCTTGTTTGTCAGCACAGTCATGCTTGCCTGTGGCTGTGACCCTGCGCCCGCCTTTGTGCCTGACTGTGCCTCCGGCTGCAGGACCGGTGCCTGCTGCTGCTCTTTCGTGCTTGAGTCATGCACTGTCACAGCAAGGCTGCTCTGTACCCGGACAGCAGGACTATCGCAGCCCGCACTGTGCACTGCTGCAGCCCAGTCCATAAGCGACGACTCATGGTCATCTGCGTCCCAGCAGGGCAGACCAGAGGCCAAAGGCAGCTCGCCTGCTATGCCTGGCGCCCAAGCCATGTTTAAGGGATCAACTGCTTGCGTGGCAACTATGACGGGACATGCCATGCCAACTGGTTGGGTTGCACCAGTGGTGGCCGCTGCAAGCAGCCTAGGTGAAGCAGACGTGATGCCAAAGGCTAGAGGTTGGTGCGATCCCAGCCCGCCTGCCTGCCGGCCAGCCTGCAATGGCAAATGAGCCACAGCAGCGTCAAAGGACGTCGGGATACCGCTGGACACATTCGCTGCTGCGACCACGACAGCGCCACAGGCCGCAGCATGTTGCGTCGGGCTGGCCGCTGTGGCCGGTGACGAATTGAACACACGGAAAGGCCGGCTGTTGGTAGGCGTGCTGAAGAAAGGATGCTCGCCCTGTGCAGCTGCACTGTTGGTGGTTGGGACTGGGGATGATGCGGTGAAATGAGGCACCTGCCGCCGCTCACTCCTCGCATCCTTCTTACGGCTTGGTGGTGCCGGCAAACTGTGTGCACCAGGCACGTGCTCAGCAGGGCAATCAACTCCTGGCACGGCGTCCAGACTGGGTGCACGGCTGAGCAGCTGTGTCAGTCGTGACAAGCCAGCTAGCGGCCCTTCCGCTGCCACCCGTGCTGCAGCTGTGGTCATCTGCCGCTGAGCGGCAGTCGGTGCCGCACATGAGGATGCAGCAGCTGCTGTGGCCTGGCCAGCCACCGAGTTGCCGGTGTGTGTGGGCATAGCGGTGTCTGGGGACAGGCTGGCCACCAACCGGTCTACATCTGCCATGACCAAGAGCCCTTCACCCTCGTCATCATCGTCATGAAGCGATGCTTCGTGCTCAAGCACTGCTTGTTCCTGCTCCGGTGGTAGCGTGTCTGATACATCAGCTGTGATGCCTTCGGCTGATGCGGCGGACGGCTGTGGCTGCTCGGTGACTCTTGCTGGTGCAGGTGCGGTTGTCTCCATGGCTTCTGATCCCTTGAATGATACCTTGCTTGACTCAAGCTGCATGTCGTGACCATCATGTGCAGCCATGCATGCAGCGGCATCCGCTGTGTCTTGCTGCTGCTTTGAAGCAGCCGCGGGTGGCTGGCTATTTAGAACGGTCTCTGTATGGGCTGCGTGTGGGCTGGCCGGAACTGCCGTGGCAGGGCTGCAGCCTGCACCAGTATCTGGTGTCTGCATGGCCGTGCGATGTATGGGTGAGATGGTGGATGGAGTGCTCCATGCCGTCATGGGAGGGCTGCCACCTGCAGACCTCGGGCTTTTCCGGAGTGCGTATCGCAGCAGGTTAAAAGCCAGCTTATATGCCGGTGATGCGGCTGCTGGGTCGCTGGGAGTATGACACATGGGGCTGGGCATGCCTGGGCTGCTAGCCATGCCTGCAACGCTGCAAATAGCCAACGCATCGGCACCAGGCTGGCAGCGGGCTGTAGCCAACGATGTGTTTGCTGGCAGTCTGGCGCCCAGCTGTGTTATGCTGGTCAGGTTTGCCCTCTGCTCAACCTCAACCACATGGTTGGTCAAGGCGGGTCGCTCGGCGACACTGCCTTGCTGCTGCAGTGGTGGCCAGACGTCATCAGCCGCTGTCGCATCAACCCCTGCTGCTGATGCTGCTTCATCTTCCTCTACTGACAACATGAATCCCCCTGCTTGTGGCATACCACCACGTATAGGTGACCCATCATCCCCTGCCGGTGCTATGTCCTGTTCACGTGCCTCGTGAGCATCACGTGCCAGAGCACCCAGTGTTGATGATTGCTCGCCCAAAGCACAGCTGGCACCCTGCACCTGGTTGCACTTTGTCACAGTCTGCCCTGCGTCTACTGCCGCTGGCTGGTGCAATTGCACACAGTCCACATCTGCTTGCAGCTCATGATGAGTGGCTTTAAGGCCAGTTGCCTCTGCTGCCTGTTGGGCAGAACTGGTGAGGTTAATGACCAGTGCGGCAGGGGCTGTGAGGTCGCCTACGACTGCTGAGTCACCACCCTCAGTCAAGTCGACTGTTAAGCATGAAGAGGGGCGCACGGAAGAGCGGCGAGTGCGACGGGCTGATGGGCCGTCACTGCTAGGGGCTGTCTGCATGCCCGCATGTGGTTGTGCCTTAGCTGCAAGGGGTGAGCAGTGTGTGGCATGGGGCGACCGGCAGGGCACGTTCAGCTGTCGGTGATGTGCATGGGGTGACCGAAGCGTGGTGTGGAGCGAGATAGAAGGAGTCGCCTGCTTGTGGATGGTGCTTGTACGTTGCTGGCGCCGCCTGGGGGTCACCCCTCCGTTCTCATGATCAGCCTGGTTTGCGCCTGTAAGATCAACTACATCCTGGGGTTTCCTCTGCTGGGATGCATCGTCTGTGCCACATTGTAGGTGGACGTCAACAGAGGTGTGGTGACTCGCTGGCATGGCATCACAGCCATTGTGGCTGTGACTTGCTATGCCGCCTGCAACATGGTCGGCCTCTAGACTAGCACTTTGCTGTGAAGCTACAGCGTCTGACAGGTCCGTGACCTGCTCAGGCTGGATTACCATCTGCTGCTGCTGCTGCTGTTCAGCTTCCTTAGCATTTCGTTGCTGCTCAACTGCTACCTGCTGCTGGGCCTGCTCCTCCAGCTGCTGCTTCTCAGTCTTCCCCTCCAACTGCTGCTTTCCAGCCTGCTGCACCCCTTCCTGCGCCTCGGTGTGCTGCCTTGCCTGTGGCTGCTGCTGCTGCTGCTCAGTTGCATCTGCCTTCCCTTGCTGCTGCTGCTGCTCAGATGCATTTGCCTTCCCTCCTTGCTCGTCTGCTAGCTGCTGCTCAGGTTGCTCTTCTTCGTTAGCTTGTTGCTCGAATTCTGCTGGCTTGTGCTGTGTCTCAGCTTGCTGGTCCGCACTTGGCTGCTGCTGTTGGCCATGGCTTACCCGCTGCGGTTCCCACTGGTTTTGCCTGGGCGGGGAGCTCAGCAAAGAAAGCTGCCCTAGGCCACAGACGTCAGGGCTAGTGCCTTGGGGAGTGTCACATATTAACGGCCGCTGCAGCAGACGAACCAGGTACTGCGTTAGGCCAGGGCTTTCAAAGTTGGCCCCTGCATTTGTGCTTTTGCCACCACTGGTGTCAGCACTGTCTGGCATGATGCACAAGGCTGAATGGGTCTGCGTTGCAGGTGTAGTGGGAAACTGAGACGGTGGCGATAACAGCAAACTTTGCAGTTGTTGCCGACCAGGGACCTGTGGAAGGACCAGCTGTGCTGAGGTGCCGCCAGAAGCTGGCTGAATGGTGACAGGCTGCCCAGCTGCGGCAGCTGCAGCAGCAGCGGCTCGTGCACTGGCCAGCCGTGGCTTCCTGGCAGCACCTGAAGCAGGCGTTACCGTTGAGGTGGCAGCAGCACGTGGTGCAAGCTCTGCTGGTATGCTGGCTGATTGCCCGTTTGCCTGGGACAGAATGCTTCCGCCCTGGCTGTGCTGGAGGGAGAGCAGCAATGACTTGCGTGCTGATGGTGTGTTCAGTCTGGGCGCAGGCTTCCGTGGCTGTGCACTGCCCTGAAATTGCTGAAACGACACGGCTGCGGCTGATGGTGGCCGGGGTGCACTTGAGCTGGCTGGCTGCTGCATGGCACAGCCAGCCTTGAGCAGAAGTGGTGATGGTGAGCTGGAAGCTGGTCTGGAGGGCACTACAGCGAGCCCAGGGTCTTTAATTGTGCAGGTTTGCCTGCCTGGTGTGCCTGAAGGGGTTGGGCAACATGCAGGCCCTGCACCTGCTGCCAGGGTCATGCGCTTGCTGGGAGTCAAAAAGGCCTGTGGAATCAACAAACAAGTCAGAAAAACCTGTCAGTTTAGTGGCAGGTGCAGAATCAGAGCTCGAAAATTCAAATCGATCTTGAATGAACTGGTGCATGGGATGCATGGCGCCTGGTAACTAGCGAGACGATGTATTGCCGCTCCTGTTGGCTTACCTCGCAGGCTGGTGCAGCACTGGGGCAAGGGTCCAGGCCACAGAGCTCGGCCAGAGGGCGCTTCTTGCCGACAGACCCCTGCAACGCGTCAGAAACCAACGGCTCTCAGGCTTATGACAAGCCTTTCAGGTAGCAGCACCAAACAGTCCTCTGCGCTGCATGGACGCACCGGAGGCTGCAAAGCTGTCGCAGCCATGGCATCTTGAAGGCTAAGCGCCATCCTGCGCCTTCAACGGCGCACACGCGTGCTGGTGGTATCCAGCTATCGAATAAGTGGCGCTCCTGATGTGTTGGAGTTGCTGTCCGCCAATCCCAGAACTCCTCAAAAAGTAACGGCGTTCCCGGATCGTTGCCGCGAAATCAGCCCGCCTGGCAAGCATTTCCAAGCATCCAGGCGATTGCTGAAGGTTGGGCACAGGTTGGGGACAGTGTGTGGGGACAAGCAGTGTGCGCTCAACACTACAGGTGCCTGAGCCCGGAAAAAAAAGTTTGCCAGTTCTGGGACAATTCTTGTGGGGTGTTACTGAAATGTTGATGACCCAGTCATGACTAGTGTTGTGTGACACTGAGTGGTGAGGTGCAACATGTTGGTAGACGATAGTGGTAACGGGTTGGGGCTTGATAAGTGACACACTTGCTCTTACGTTAACAGGCAACACATGCTCTAAAATTACAGGTACTGCTGGAGATTTACTGCTGGAGATTACAGGCTACACATGCTCTAGAATTACAGGTACTGCGGGGGTTCTTTCCTTCTGTGTTGTGTGGTGTAGTTCTTTGCTAGGGTTATACTGGCTGTAAGTAGACTAGAGTACCCAGAAAGCATGCTCACCTCATGCATGACACGGTCAGATTCCCCTTTACTAGGAGAAAGTTTTGCAATTTGCGCAAGTAGTTGATATTTGCGTTGGACGTGCTTCAGGGTGTGCATTCCCTCCTTGTAAACCAAACAAGTCACTGCTTACATGGTGGGTCAACTCAACGAAACTGAAACCAGCTCAAAATAACTCTAACCAGCTGATGTCCTGCCAACAGCAATGCCTAACGCACTCAAAGTGTTCACCAGGTGTGTAGAGAGGAGCGGGTCAGTCTCTGCTGATGCACTGCCAATACTGGGACAGAGTGAGGCCACACATGTTGTTGTCCATTCCACATACTGGTGACTTGCCAGCACACAGCCTCATCACGCACAGACTGCACGCACTGGAAAGCAATCTAGACGTTAAGTTGACACTTTTTGGGGCTGTTTTCAGAAGGACCTAAACAAGTCACACTCCGATTCGGAGCCCTCAAAAATTGTCAAAGTGCTCAGAGACTCCGCTACGGAGTGTGCCTGATGTACTGACTGAGTGGGCAGATAATGATGTACTTCATACGGTAGTTTGTTGCAACCACCGATGGTTGGGGCGGTTACCAGCGGTTAGTAGTGGTTACCTAAGCACAATCCCATAAAACCGGTATTCCCATAATCCCTCTCCCTCTCCCAATATGCTTATTAAGAGGGTGTCTGGACAAGGTTGACAAGGATTTACGGTTTTTAAGACACCCTCTTAATAAGCATATTGGGAGAGGGAGAGCAACCAAGACCACAGGGAACACTGTCCCACAACAGTCAGCCACGCTCAGTCTCAGCTACCTCCGCTGCTGCCAAGAGACGACGAAACTGCCTAAGGTCTGCCATGTACTTGCTGTTAGTGCCGCGCTTGCCATCTGGTCTCTGTGGCGGTTCTGGGTACGGGTGCTGTGCTGGACCGCTGTGCTGTACCAGTATACCACGCTGCACGGAGCACCGACGGCAATAGTCACCTTCACTCGTGCTGCGCTGATTATTCAGACGGCGTTGCTCTGTGTCAATAATGCGACTCTTCGGCTTGCCAGCGCTGGCCGCTCCTGCACACCAACAAGGGGTTCACAGAATGTTCTCGGGTTCTTTGTTCTGAGGTCGTGCACCTGACCGGCATACACATGTATGTGCGAGCTGGCCTTAAGACCTGTGCCAATCGTACTTTACAACTGCAACACCCACCAAAACTGGTTCCTGGCGATATTCCCAGGTATTGTCCCCGAACCGGAAAACTTCTTTTTTTTGGGGTGCCTAAGTCCCATGAGAACTCGGGCCTGTGAGTTAGTTACCCCTGGTGTTCCAAACAACATCAGCCTGAACGGGCAATGCAGCTAGTGCATGACGAACCCTAGGCCAAACCTAGCCAATGTTGATCACATCAAAATGGAGACTTAGCAAGGGTACAGAGATGTGCAAGGACAAGGACGTAGTTAAACTGCTTGGTCAACTTGCTGCAGATCAACTGCACAATCACAGTGCTTGGTCAATTTGCTGACCAACTGCCCTGGCTCAAACAATCAGATGCTGACAGCAGCGGTGCTCTACAGGTTGGCTTGCTGTTGCCATCGTAGCAGCTTCGCACTGCGAACGAAAGGTGACACATCCCGACTTGAAACCGCCTCAGAAGAAGAGGTGACGCGCCGCTGCGACTGTTGCTTTGCTTCATACACTTAGAGCAGAAGCGGCCAGTGCGACTTTGGCGCCACTTGAGAAGTTGACTGCATCTCAGACTGCCCCGCCCCTCCATTGTTTGGTGCCCAGCGTTTGTCTATCAGTGCGGGTGGGCGGCTGCAGGCGCGACCCACCATGACTGCGGGACAGCCTATTGAATGCAAGGCTGCTGTAGCTTGGAAGGCAAAGGCGCCTCTGGAGGTGAGCGCCACAGTGCCCTTTTTCCGCCATGAACTGTCAGCAGCTTTCTCAATCTCTCGTCGGCCCGCTGCTCTTGTAGGTGCGCACTGTCACAGTGGCCCCACCTCAAGCCGGCGAGGTCAGAATTCGCATCAAGGCAACAGCCCTCTGCCACACGGTGAGTGGATGGCACCACATGGACCAGGTTGCCATATTACATGGTGGGAATTGCGTACTGCTCCTTACCCTTCGCTTCCTCTGCCCCATGCCATTGGCGCAGGATTCGTACACACTTGATGGTTTGGATCCTGAAGGTGCGGAACAGCGGGGTAGGCCAGCCCAATGAGCCAGCCACACCAGGCAGACATGCTGCCAGCTGAGATTCTCACTGCACATCTTATCCTAGCTCACATCACAGCATCAGACATGCCTGAACAACCGGTCCAGCCTATTGCAGACCTTCCCGGTTCTGGTGCATCAGTAGGCTGCTTGTGCCAGAAGCTGTTGTTATCGGCTGTCCAGCCAACGCAGGTCTGTTTCCCTGCATCCTGGGCCATGAAGCAGCCGGCATTGTGGAAAGCGTGGGCGAGGGCGTAACGTCCGTGGCACCAGGTGCGTCACAGCAGAAACAAGAAGAACAGTGGTCCGTCAACGACAACAACAGAACATAATAGAGCGTGTGCAGGCAGAGTGTGCAAGTGATGTGCGCTTGGTGTGGCACAACACAGACTGCCAGGTGGCGTCCCTGCGCCCAGTTAGGTATCAAATGGCATGTGGCTGCGAATGGCACAAGTGGTGCTATGAGTACTATGTGCCTGAACTGGGCCAGAGGTGCTGGTGTTGATGCAGGAGACCATGTGATCCCCTGCTACCAGGCCTACTGCGGCGAGTGCAAGTTCTGCAAGCACCCGGAGTCAAACCTGTGTGTGTCAGTCAGAGCCTTCACGGGTGTGTGGCTGGGCATGGGCCGGCAGCTTGTATGTAAGCCGGCAGCTTGTAATGCCAGGCCAAAAAACAAGATGCAGATACAGACATGGATACAGTTACAAGCGAACGGGGGCAAGGCATGTGCCCAACCTATGCTGCACTTGCTGAGCAGCTGGAAACTGCACGAAGTCAAGGCCAGCGCTGGCACGTTCAGAGGAATTAGGATGCATGCTGTCAGCCATAGCTTCACTGCAACCCTGTAGGCCGAAGGTATGCTCAGCAATGATTTGGTCGTTCCATCTGGTAGTGTGTTTGTGCACGCATGCAGACTAGAGTCAGACTAGAGTGGCAGTCTTGTGTTTTGTGTGCAGGCAAGGGTTTGATGAAGGCTGATGGCAAGACACGCTTCACCTGCGATGGCAAGGTACCGACTGAGTTACAGTCACACATACCTAAGGTCATACATACCTAAGGTCACACATACCTAAGGTCACACATACCTAAGGTCATACATACCTAAGGTCACACATACTTAAGGTCATACATACCAAGGCGACAGCTTGCACTGGCCACTAATGCTATGCACATGTACTCAACCTGGCACCCTCCAACATGTAGACAAGAGCCTGAAAAGCTCACCATGTGCACCATGTTAATCCACGGCATGCTCAAGAAGTACACACGTATGGGTTTCAGGCAGGCTCTCCAATGTACAAGCGATTCAGTACATGGTCTCCCAATGCCCGCAGGTTCTACACCACTTCATGGGCACCAGCACTTTCTCAGAATACACCGTGGTGCACGAGCAGAGCGTGGCAAAGATCGACAAGGCAGCACCCCTAGAGAAGGTGGGCTGCCTGCAGCACGGCCGGTGGATCTGTGACTGCCATGCATTGATGCTGACAGTGCTGGGAGTGGAAGGCTGGCAGTGGAGCGTGCAAACCGCCATTGTGTTGGGGCAGTGTGCATCAGGAAGTGGGTTTCGAGTAGTTTCAGGGGACTGGAGGATTGCAGGCGACAGCACACTGCACAGGCTTGTCTGGGGCAGGTTTGCTCGCTGCTGTTGGAGCACGGCACCCGTGGGCAAGCTGAGATGCCCCTGCATGAGCCCCTTGAAAAGCTGATGGCTTTTCGGGCAAGCCATGTGCCCTGTTGCTGCGTTCCTCAGGTTGCGTTGCTGGGTTGTGGTGTGAGCACCGGGTGGGGCGCCGTATCCAACACGGCCAAGGTGAGGCATCCACACAGGCCACATGGGATACTGAACATCGCACACACAGGCCAGTCATGATTCGCTTTCACACAACTATCTGATGAACACGCACAGGCTAGCCACGCTTCACACAACAGACTGCAATTTGCTTTACACACTAGCAACCCATCAACCACGCTTGCCCACAGTTGACACTGCAAGCTGCAGTCGAGTTACTCCTGTGTGGCATGGCCAGGTGATTGAGAATTGCCGAGAGATCATTAGCAGAGCGCACACACTCAGTGTGTGGAGTACCTGACTGATGTGGATCTACTCCCACTCCCATTCTGTTTCCGTGTTTCTGTTCAGATTGACATGCAAGAGCAATGCACACATGAGCAGGATCAGTCGCTGATTCAGCCCATTGACTGGTAGGTGGATTGCCTGAATGACGGGTGGGCCGCCTGTGCAGGTCAAGCCCGGTTCGACAGTGGCAGTCTTCGGGCTGGGCGCTGTGGGCCTGGCCGTCATTGAAGCTGCAAAAAGGGTAAGAGTCAAGAGGTGGATGGGATTCACAGAGGGTGGGTGCAGGACGCAGCGCAGCGCATGGGATTCACGTGTATTGGTCTGGGGTTGTGGGTTTGGCCCGGGTACGCTGCTGAATAAGCAAGGTAGACCATGTGTTTTGGTGCCAACCGCGAAGCATGACAGTTATGTGCCACCTCACTCAGCGTGTCAAGGAACAACGCCTTGTGGCCAGCGGATTGCGTGCACAGCGTCTGGTGTCACCCACAGGGTAAGTGCCTTTGACCTGAACCATCCGTGTGCACAGGCAGGTGCCACTCGCATTGTGGGTGTGGATCGCAACCCGGACAAGTTTGCCAATGCTCTGGAGTTCGGCGCTGATGAGTGCATCAACCCCACAGTGAGTGCTGCTGCTGCTGCTCGTGTATGACCGACACTGCAGGTGCTGATTGCCAACAAAACTGCTGTTCAAAGGTTGCAAGGCTCACAACCCTAATTGGGAGGCCTCAGCTGGTGTGACCAATGCTGGCAGTGGTTTCTGTATTGCTTGCACTGACTGCCTCTTCAGCTGCTGCCCAAGGGCCAGTAATACTCAGCCGGGCTGTCGTGCACGTATGTAGGATCACGACAAGCCAATCCAAGCCGTGTTGGTGGAGATGACGGAGTGGGGCTTTGACTACACCTTTGACTGCACAGGCAACGTGCAGGTGAGCGCTCGGGCCCAGCAGACATGGACAAGAGGAAAGGAGGTGCAATGCATGCCATGCTGGGCCAAGCCACATGGAGCGGTTACACCAGGCGTTGGTGTAGGCACGGCGCTCGCTGCATGCACTCCTATAACATGGCAACAAACCTTGAAGGCCTTCAGATACAATCTGTCACGTCCTGTTAGTGGTTATTGATGCGGAGTAGGCACGTTAGGTTGCAACTTGTGGTGAAATTTGTCTGCCTGGCTGTCCTCTGTCTGTCAGTAGCGTTTTTCACCTACTTGTTTGAAAGGTGAACATGTTGTGCCACAGTTCAGTGTGCTGCGTGTAGCCGCTTGACCTCGCTCAGTCTCTGCCACCTTGTCTGCTAAGGTGATGCGTGCTGCCCTGGAGGCCTCACACCGCGGGTGGGGCGTGTCCGTGGTGATCGGCGTGGCGGCCGCGGGGCAGGAGATCTCCACGCGGCCCTTCCAGCTGGTGACGGGCCGCACATGGAAGGGCACAGCCTTCGGAGGGTACAAGAGCCGGATACAGGTGGGTGGTGTCCAGGCCAACCGGAAAAACTTATCCACATCTCTGGTTGGTTGGCACCTGCCAGTTGGGCGCTTGCGCACGAATCTCGCTGCAATGATGACAAGAGGATCAAGAGATGAGGCTGCAAGTCCGCGTAGGAAATCAAGATGTGAGCACTGCACGCTAGGTTAGCACTGGCTATCAGGAGCCAATCAGCTATCAAAAAGTAGCCAGCCAGCTGTCAAGATTTGTGCGGAGTGTCATGCGGGTGGGCAAGAGGCATCCGTTCCATGCCACTAAGCGTCTGTAGGTGCTGTTTCTTTTCGCTCCATGCATGACGTGCGCTTTGTAGGTGCTGTTTCTTCCTTGATTTGATAGGCTGTCTGATGGCAAGTGAGCCAACCGCTGTCTGCCTTGTTGCTGCCTTACAGGTCCCAGGCCTGGTTGACGAGTACATGAAGGGCAACACACTGCTCGACAAGTACATCACACACAGGTGAGGCTTTGTAATGCTTTTTCATGCCGGTCTGGAATAGGAGCAGCAGTCTCACCGTCCAGTGTGCACAGGCCACAGTCGCTGTTTGCATTGTTCCCCAAGGCACAGCAACTGGTTGAGACCTGTTGTGAAATATCCTCACATTAGGAACGCAGCGCTGTCTGCGTATGTCTCGGGTTAAAACCAGCATGATGTTGGTGACACACTCACGTGGGAAGTCGGCCCAGAGTGCCAGTTGCATTGCATGTTTGTGATTGGCAGCATCTGGTCTTCTGTTGCCCGCAGAATGTCATTTGATCAAATCAACGAGGCCTTTGACCTGCTCCATCGTGGGGAATGCCTGCGAGTGGTGCTCAACTTTGATTAGATCGCCCCGGATGCAGACCAAGGGCGCTGTGCCAGCTGCCAATGTCCATTGACCATGCTACATGTAGTTCAGGTATTGGTGCATATCTACCAGAAGAGAATTGTTGGATTGCCAGAATCATCAATGCTCACGTCAGTGGGACTGAAGGTCATGGAACACATTTTGTAATTTTTATGGGGGGCCCACTTCAAAAAGTGTGTCCAAGTGACCTGTGTCTCCAAGTCCAAGGCAAGGAAAACCGCCCAGCAGCTGCTCTCCCAAGCCTGCCAGCGGCAGCCTGCCCAATCGCTTGCTTCGCGACGGCGCACGTCTTGGCTTACAACATTCCACACCCAGACCACCGTCAAAGGCGCTGAAAGTAGTCCGAGGCGCTGCGACGGCATCTGGACAATCCAATCGTGCCCAACAAAACCAAGCGCCCCCGTGCGTGAGGTGAGGTGAGGTGCATCTCAAGAATCATCCGCGGATATCTGTTTGAAACGCCGGTGCCCATGCCGTTATGCACGCTGCAAAACCAGCCCCTGTGGTTTTGTGGGACGGTTGTTGCGCCGCAGCAGGCATGCAGGACGAACATCCTCGAGCAAGTGCTGTTGACTACACGACAGCCGTGGAAGAAGCGGCCGACGGGACAAATGGTGCATGCGCCACTGCTGAGCAGCCCCTCGTGCCAACAGCAGTCAACAGCCTTGCAGCTCTGGCTTCAGTAGCTGCTGCACCAGTCACAATAGTCAACAGTCCTACCTGCCCACCAGCAAGCAGTGTGCAAGGCACCATGGTCACCCGCCTCCTTGGAGAGGTAGCCAAGCCCTCCACAATGGCATGTGCCTTGCCTGCACCAGGCCGGCTGCCGATCACCACTGCTGTGGAGGGCCAGCAAGAGGAAACCATTCCATGCATGCGACCTGCTGCCAGCCAGCAGCATCATGGTCTACAGGGCCCAGGCATGGTGCATGGTACTACAGCATGCATCACACGCCCACATGGCCATCGCAGATCAATCGCACCATGCAGACCGGTAGAGGAGACTTTGCCCACCATTGGAGAATTCAGTCCCGAGCAGCCCAGGCAACAGAGTTGTCCACATCAGGATGTACCAATTGCAAAACAGTATCCAGAGAAGCGCGTGCAACGCCACACGGATTGGTGCCAGCGTGAGATGGCGGCTGCACAGTGCTATGACTCAGGGTATCACCCATCTAGTGGCTGGGCCCGCGCATGTGGGTGTATGCCAATGTGACAAAGCAGATGCCTATCTGCGCCATGTTATGGATTAGACATTAGTTTGTAGGAGTAATCGAGCAGATAGCCGCTTGCTTGCCAGCTGTCAAGCCCTCAGGCTTTATGGACGGGGCGGGTGTTGAGCTTGCATGTGCGCAGAAGCCATTGTGTAGCCATATGTGACGCCTTGCATGCATGCCGCTGTGAGCAGAGCGTCAGTAGCGTTTGCTGGACGGCCAAGGAACGAAGAATCAAGCAATGTTTTGTTGAGTGGGCTGGCTGACTACACGGCTGCACTGCAAGCATTGTATGTATCACATCAGGGTCTCAGTGCTGACCCCGGTTGGCCTACTAGCAGGCCAACATGAAGATTCTACCCATAGCGGATCGCCGTCAGTAGCATCAGTGTGGCTGTTGTGGGCCATTCTTGGTGGAATTATTCCGTGGCTGCCCAATGTGATGCGACGTGCCTCCATCCATATTCATACCTTGTGCTTTCACGGTCAATTTAACAACCTTGTCACACTTGAATCATCTTGGTTTTTATCATCAACAGGCCCTTGATGAGCAGCAATAAGTTGTCAATAGCTGCTGTAATGCTCTGATTTGCTGCATTCGCTTACCGTCCACCAGGATGCTCAACAAGCACTGCATTTGTTGCAAAGGCATCACACAACGAATACTATATCGCAATGTAACTGTGGGTGATGTAGTGCTAATAGCCACTCTTCATCAAACGTGGGTTGAACCACATGCTATGCTTGAAAAACAAGTTTGCCAGTTCTCGGACAGTTTTTACGTCTGATACTAGAACCGTATGTGTGGTTACCTGTCCCAAACGATGTGTGAGAGTAATTTTTTAGTTTGGTAATGAGCCAACTCTGTTGCAGTACTGCAAGATGGGAGGTTAAGTGACCTTGGCAGACCTACCAGTGTGGTGGTAATCACGTCACTGTCGCTGTGCGCGTTGATACTCATAGGTTGTGTTTGACCTTTAAAAAAGAAAGGGTGTCTCTTATGTTGACCTAATCTTACGATAGCAAGTCAACGCACTACTCTCGCATACAACTGAAACTGAGTTTCCTGCAACCAACTCTACTGGGCGTCATCGCACGTATACAACCTCAAGCGCAATGTCCTCTTGGCTTGTATGGGGTGTCTGGGCCAGCACGCCGAACGCAGGCCACATACAAGTCGCATGTTTTTTTTGTTTTTGTTATAGCATAGCCTTGTGGGGAGCCGTAAGGGGCCAGCCAGATGCAGCACCTTGCTTGATCATGTTGCCATGTACATCAGCCACCTACCCTCCGGGCAAATAAGGCCAGCAGCAGAGGACAGCCAATGCCCGAGCGGTGGACAGGCTGGTGAAGCAGCAGCTGGTCTTGTTGTTGCAAGACAATACATCAAGTGAACTCTGCACGACACCTCAGTCAGTAGTGGGAATGGGGGACCTCTGATAGAGTAAGCGGATGAACATATGTCGCACCTGGACATGGGTCATTGGTTTGACCAGGAACAGCTGAGGCTGGTAGACCCCCCCCTCCTACATTAGCTGAGCATTGCGGCAGTCATTGGCGGTTTCAGCATCGGACTGGCAAGCTTGAGCCTAGGTGGCAAGCTTGAGCAACTTGTTGTGGATGATAGTTGTGTGCAGCAAGCAATGAACGCTGGACAAGGCAGTCGCTTGACTATTGACTGGTGCTTAACTGTCACAAACGCTTGGTCAGGCGGCCAGGCAAGGCAAGTAACCTGGTGGAATGGACTGCACCTAGCACAGTCTTGCGACGCAAACAGCGCTTCGAGCCTTGTTTGTCAGTCTGTTGCTTCACATTGCTTGATAGTCAGGTGTTGCTGATGCCTGCACCATGCATCACGCCAGGCGAAGTGACAGTTCTGAGGAAGACATGTTGCTGCACCTGTGCTGCACCCTGCCTTAGTTTCTGTGCCCTTGAGGCGGGCTGTGCACAGACCAGGTTTGGTGTAGCCTGAGGTATTTTAGAGTGAGAGAGATATTACTCGCCTGTTATGGGACAGCAGCAACGCTGGGGTCAAACATGCATTGGTAATCACTTTGCAAATGGAGGAGCTGAATCTGGGGCACTCACACAAGCCCAAGAGCTCCAACTAGATGTGCTCAAGGCACTTTTACGTGTGCGCCGTAGGCCTGCCACGATGAGCAATGATGAGTTGTACAGCGTCACTAAGCAGCTACATGTTGGTACTTTGTTGCGAGTGCATTGATTGTGGTGGTTAGGTCACATGAGTCACATGCCAGACACAAACAGTGTCAAACGCTTGCTCCTTTTGACGGCATGCCTGCAAGATGCCACCAGTGGTAGTGTTCCACCTAGATCAGTCCAGGGGTACTCTCAGCACAACATGCTTTACAGCGCAAAGACATATGGCTGCTTGATTGTCGAGACAGTGTAAGAAGCACGGGACGGCTGCTACCGCCCTGGCCTACCTTGAGAAAGAAAGAAGAAAGTCAGAAACAGGGCTTGAGGAAAGAACATCACAACATTCAAGGTTTAGGCGTACTTGCCTGGGCCACCTCAGCAGCTGCCTCTCCATTCCGGCAACTAGCCTGCAGCCCCAGTGCCAGTGCCAACGGCCTCACCCACGCCCTGCAGTCCCCCGAGCTGGGGAGTGGTACTTGTCGCTGCATTTCTTTGCCAGTTTGCAGAACTTCATCAAATGCCTAAACGCCGAAGTACAGCACCACTAAGTGCTGCAGAACCAGTCAGAGAGCACAGCCAGAACAGAAAGAAGAGGTTTGCTAGATAGACAAGCATATCCACTTACTGGCTCTCCCTCGTGAGTGAAATCCCCATTACATCTTTTTGAAGCACCTGGTCAGTGTCACAAGTCTCCTCACTGCTGTCGAGATACTCTAACCCACCACATCACCGTCGGATTTGTAGCTGATAATCAAAACCCCACTGCATGGCATAGTACAGGATCTACCCACACTTTGGTGGTATATCGTAGTTCATCGTATAACCCCACTTCACCGTCGGACTTCAGCGCATCATTATAACCCCACTGCATGGCACAGTGCAGAATATGCCCACAGAAAAGGGGTATAGTGCGACATATGTTCGTCCGCTTACTCTATCAGAGTTCCCCATTCCCACTACTGACTCACCTCTGCTTCAGCTATGATTCACTGGCATGTGAGTCACGTGGACCCTATGGGGGCGGGTGACAGAGTACCATTCAGAGTTTTCCTATGTTTCTTAACTTACAGCTGCATCTGTTATGTAACCATTCCCAACTTGACTTGCCGTGATGGATAGAGCCCCAGTTCCCAGAATCGTTCTGCTGACCTCAGGCCCTGGCCTCCTTCATGACCATGCTCTTTTATTTGACAAGTGTCCGGTGCAACTGTCTTTGCAAACACCAGGTCATCGCGGGTCCGGTATACAGTGCATGCCCTATTTCCGATCCAATCATCCTATAGGGTCGAACTGCACCCCAACCGGGCATGGCATTGTCATTCCTGTCAAGGTTCACGAACGTCAACCAGTAAGTGAATGATGGAATGGAGTCTGGTCGGAAAAAGGGACCATCACTGTAGTTGGAGACTATCGCTTGTCCCATGTAGCCAAAAGAGTCAAAAGCATCCATTGTTCTCACTTTCAAGTGTCCGGTGCAATACGGCACAAACTGTCGATTAGTCCGTGCATTATGTAGCCAGACAGGGGCGAAGTGCAATGTACAAGACAGCTGGCAGTAGCGATTATCGGGCGCCCGAGGTCTGGGGGCGTTGCACCAAACTGTGCACTGCCCCGGTGGAGGGCCGCACTCCATGGGGTGTTGTGCCAGGGCGTGCTACAGAGCCTTTGGAGACGTCCTGCAGCAAAGAAACGTACAGAGAAGCCATGGTCTTATGTCACAGACAACACCTAATGCTTGCTATCGCTCCTTCAAGTGTGCAGCAACATCGATCTGAAGGGCCTGATCCTCTGACACATACTACACTGCGTGAGGCACTTCCTGTCCACGCCCCTCAAAACCTCCCTGCAATGTCATTGCAGCTTGTCCCTCACCCCCTGTTTAGCGACAACTATAGACCACTCTTCAGATGCACACATACACTGACAAATCAGACGTATGATAGCTAAACGCCCCTGCCTAGCATACCTGGTAGTCTCTGACGTGCATGCTCCTCCAGGACACGGTAGCTTGATTCCCCTGCCTAGCATACCTGGTAGTCTCTGGCGTACGTGCTCCTCCAGGACACGGTAGCTTGATTCCCCTGCCTAGCATACCTGGTAGTCTCTGACGTGCGTGCTCCTCCAGGACACGGTAGCTTGATTCCCCTGCCTAGCATACCTGGTAGTCTATGACGTGCGTGC
>QAXH01002648.1:0-31328 GCA_004335635.1 Chloromonas sp. AAM2 | reverse complement strand
TTGGGCGATTCTGCGGGCTATACTTTGGGCGATTCTGCGGGCTATACTTTGGGCGATTCTGCGTGCACCAAGTAATGATGATGATGATGATGATGATGATGATGATGATGATGATGATAATGGCTTTTGACTGTCCCTGAGGTTCAGCCTTACCACTGACCTGGTTGAGTACGTTTCTGGGCATCAGGTGCACCTCTGTCAGCTTTGTCGCCGTGGGGCTGGGCTTGCTCTTGAAGCGGCTGCCCTCCCAACCGCCCAACAGGACACCTGCAACAATAAACACATGTTCGCTTCCTTTTGGAACTTTGTTTTGCAAACCAATGGTAAACCAGGCCATAGAGCCCACAGACATCGACTATAAGTGCCAGCAAAGACACCTAGGAGAGCCTGAATGACACCTGAAAGAGCCAGAGCACGTGATCTTAGCCGCTTGCCCATGGCACTGGAAAACCAGGCTGCACCGGGAAGAACGCCGGCATGAACTGGAAGTTCGAGCAATTGTCAACCAGCAATGTTCACCTGTGATGACAAACACACACCGTCACAGGCAAATCAAGATCCCAGCACGTGGATGCATGTAGCTTCAGCCGCTGACCTGTATGCTTCTGTACCTAGAAACCAAACTCGCCCATTGCAGTTTGTGGATGCTAGCAAGCCATGCACGAGACAAGACTGACTGGTCAACCATGATCAAAAGAGACTGGTAAACCATGATCAGATAGCCATGAGGAAGCATCGGAATGGCCCACCTGTTGCTATCTGGCACACCGCAGTGGGCACGTCCGCCCGTCCCGCCGGGGGGTCATGCATGCCCAACACGCCCACGGTTGAGGCGCGGGCGGCCTTGGCCAGCCCAGCAACCGCAGTGCCCAGCGCCTGAGGGGAAGGCACAGAGTGACAGACACGAGGGCTTGTTATATGATACAGGGAATAGTGATGTTAGATATAAGGGTTGGCAACGGGCGGCCCTTGCTTTTATCTTGTTGGCCTCCTTCTCCTATGTGGCCGAAGTGTTGTTGAGATTTGGCTCTCCCAACACACCTGGCTGCCACTGACGCCGACGCCCCGTTCCGCCAAACTACTATGGCTGGAATAATGTGACGTGTGGTGTGAGCTATATTTGAGCCTGTAGTGCGCCAGTTGAATGCACGTGATACCCGCGCACCTGGCAGCCGCTGGCGCCCCAGTCCGCCGTGACGCTGGCGGTGCCCCCCTTGCCCAGCCCTACCAGCGCCACCTGCTTAGCCCGGAGGCCGGGGGCGGAGCCCACACGCATAACCTTGGACTGCTGACCCTGCAGCCACTTGGAAACACGCAGTCTGAGGTGAGCAGGAAAACAAATGACCGAGGTGAGCGGAGTGTCAAATCAAAGGAAACAGTTGTGGGAACCTATATAGACATTGCCTGTTGTCCCTCAAAAGGATAAAAAGAGGTCCTAATCACTGACAAGCACAGGCACAAGAAAGGGACAAACCCAAGCCTGGTCGTCACGACTGACCTGCTTTCCCTCAAACCCGCCTGCTGCTAGGCAGGCCGCCACAGCGCCTGCGGCCGCCACATCCACCTCCCTCAGCCTGTCGCTCTTGATGCTGGTGACGTCTCCTGTGAGGAGGACACGTGGGTCGGTGCCGCAATAAGACCACAGGTCAAACGAGGTTGCATAGCCAGCACCCACACACAGGCTAGTAAAGGCAACACAGCCAATACTGGCCGCAAGAGTAGGTACGAACACGTGGACCAGCATAGAATCGACATGGGGATGGGAATTACCAATGTACGTGAGGTGGTTGCAGCGCCAGAGTGCCTCAACCCACAGGTCAGGCTAGCATGTGGGTTGTGAAAAGAACACAGTGAACGATGGCATTGATCACGCAGGTTCGATCACCCGCACATGCCGCACAGATGCAGGCACATTCCTATACCCTTAGCCCACCCACCCTCAGTGTTGGCTGACATACCCCCACACACCCCAATCATCCCACCCGCCTTCAGTTGTGAGATCATCCTCTGATACCGAGACGACCATGAGGTCCCCCTCCCAGGCGCTGGCGACAGTAGACACATCCACCTTGAAGGCGGGCAGGGACTCGGGTTCGAACCCCACCTGGGTAGGCAGGAAGCAGAAAGCAAGATGTCCGTGCAAGGTGGCTCTCTCGATTAACTGTCAATTCGGAGCAGTTATCCCATACGACTTGTAGGAGTTAGGTAGTAAAGGTAAGGTTGCAACGTCACCAAGCACACACACACGTGTTTGATTGACAGCCCACGCAGTCCGACCGAGGTGGGGTGCAGCGTTGGTGGACATGTACTTCTGGCCGGCGAAGCACCGGCCTGTCAGAATTTAGCACGTGACGACAAACAACCGGTAAATATTTCAAGGACAGTGAATTCGTTAGTCCGGTAGGAAGTGAAGTGCTTAGCATGTCATTTTGCTCTGGGTTGCGCGTCCCCTTGCAATTAATTGCCGGCTAAGTATAACCATGCAGTGGTAACGTGCAGGGGCAGTGAAAACTCTGTGCAATGCCTTCATCACGTGCATCAACGGCTGCGTGCAGCAAACCCCCCAAGCAAGGCAGGCCCCTTTACATTGCCTAGTGCTCCAGCTGAAGCTGCTCCAGCTGAAGCTGCCATGATCACACTCATTGTACGACGGTTGCTAGCAGGGAGGGAGGCTAAGGGCAGGCGGAGGCAGCTAGCGGACGGGCTGCGCTGCAGGGCTACTTGGGAGACGTTCCCTGCAGGCGCACGTGCATGGACATTGCAAGCGTTCAATCGCATATGACGTGACTATTGCGAGTGATACAAATGGTGTAGGAACGGCCGGATTTCAGTATGAATGGTGTGGGTGGTATGGATGGTAAGGGTGTGACGTGCACTTGTAGCTTGCATTAGTAGCAGAGATTGCCCCAGAGTGCAGATTCATGAACGGACAGGTTGAAGGAAATGCACTGGGCAAGATGGAATGAGTTTACGGGCCATGTGAATGCAGCCACGTCCAATGGCTGCATGATTGCCGCCTTGAGGTTGCAGGCAAGAGCATATGTAACCGGTTTCTCCATCATCACACACGATAGGTGGTGCCCTGCGTGCATTACCTGCTGGGGTCCCCACAAGGCGAGGGACAGCACGAGCAGAGTAGGCCCCAAGCGCTCTGCGATGCAATAGCATGCAGTGGTTGGCAGTAAGGGGTGGCAAGCACAATGCAATGCGCATCGATGTGATCTTGTGGCTCGCCACCGCCCACCGTGATGTCGACAGCAGCCTTGTCCGAATCAGTTGTGAGGCCATGGAGCCCGTGTACTGTGGCGTTCGTGTGCTGTGGGAGCTAAAAAGCTGCGTGGCTGCAAGGTTTTGGGATGGTAACGGTTAACGACTTTGACGTGGCGATGTTCGGCGTTGGAGCATACCTCAACCCCGCTTTGTTTGCCAGATCCTTTACGAACTTACGTCAACTACAGCGCGTTCGTATACTGAAGGCAAGGATCTGCTTGGCACCTTCGATGTTCTTGCCAGCACTTGTACTGAGTGGTACATGTGATGCAGCGTGTCTGCATTTTGCCGGACTGTCACAGCACACGAACACTGGATGAGTATCCGGCCCAGATCTGGACACACAGCTGCGCTGTTTGTGAGGCTCTTCCCTTGCGCGTCAGGCGTGTGTGCATGCGTGCGCCTTTGCCCGTCAGCAAGTGGTAGCAGCAGGTGATGAACCGTGATGGCTTGGGCTGCTCCATGCCCAGGCTGAGCTTGGAGTTCCTACTAGTGGTTGTGCACACGCAGCTTAACGAGCAAATCGTGACCCAAGCGTCACTACCTGCCAAGAGACGCACCTGGCGCCATGTGTGGGGGATTGGCTGGAGGGGCGGCCCTGTTTGGTCTACTGTGTCACTGGCAGCAATGGGCTGATGCCGCAGTTTTGCCAGGTAGGCTTGCGACTTCTGCTCTGCTGTATGCTGGCAGAGCGAGGCATGACTGTAGTACGCCGGGCAGCAGCTTCGGCCTGGGCAGTGGGGCCAACCGACTGGCGAGCAGTGGCAACTTGTTGGTATGCAAGTCAGCCGCCAGAGCTCCCCAGGCCGCTGCTGTGGAGCTCCAGTCATGCCTTGCGCCGCCAGCACACAGCAGAGTGGAATCGGCACATGAACAGTCAGTCTGAAGGCTGTGCCTCCTGCAGCCAAGCCAACCCAGCATGAACTGCAGCGCCAGCCAGGTGTTGCCACTGCTGCAGGCCAAACCGCCAAACAGAGCTGCACCTCCAGCCATGCCACCACACTCGACGCCAGGTGTAGTCTGAGTCGAGCTCTTGGCACTTAGACCACTGAGTTGGCGCTTGGACTACTGAGCTCCACAAGTTGGCGCTTGGACTGATGAGCTCCACAAGAACAGTACCTTGAATGATCAGGCATCATTCGTCGCTAGCGGCTGGGAGAGGCAGGGAAACCAGGCCAGACCTCTGTCTAAAGGACACATAATATAAGGCTTTCAAGGCGCAAGGATGGCCTGCAAGCCGCAAAAGCAAAGCAGAGGCACGAAGAGGGTGTTTACAGAAGCCTGTTTACAGAAGTCTGTTTCTGCCAAAACAGAATTGTTCCTTGAAGGCGGACAGCCTGAACCAGCCTAAGCATCAGTTAGCTAGAACGTTAGCCTCCTTATATGCTTTGAGGTTAGCCTCCTTATATGCTTGGAGGTTAGCCTCCTTATATGCTTGGAGGTTAGCCTCCTGATATGCTTGGAGGTTAGCCTCCTGATATGCTTGGAGGTTAGCCTCCTTATATGCTTGGAGGTAGTCATTCCTGTCAGGGTTCACGAACGTCAACCAGTGGAATCTGGTCGGATAAACGGACTTCTAGTAGCAACGTCAAATCGCAGGCAAATTGAGACCATTGTTTTGTATTGCTTGAACAGAACAGGAACCAAGATCATGACAGCAAAACATATACAACTACACATTCAAGAAAGGAGTGCACACCAGGAAGCACGTCCAACGCACATATTGATCATTTGGGCAGATTGCAAAACGACCTTCCAGTAAAGGGGAATTTAGCCGTGTCAGCAAGGCCTGGTGAGTTCCCTGTGGCTATCACCCCACGGGACAACTTCCTAAGCGCCCCGTCGGCCTTAAAAATTGAATGAATCGAAGATTGTCAGGGTCAGGGTCAGCGTCACACTCTGACGACAACAAATAGACCAAGAGTGTCGCCCTCGCCTTGTACTAGAGCGACCCGTGCCAATCGTGCACATTGGCCCCTGAATATATTAAAAGGAAGGCTTGCCCCTCCACAGTTGACACGCTTTTGACTTCTCTAGCTTTTGACTTATCTAGCTACTACGGCTCCAGATCTCCCCTCGGTATTCAACACTGCCGGCCACGTTCACGACAGACTACCGCTTTGTAGTGCGTGACTTGCTACGCATCAAATCACTCACTCTACTCAGTCAGCTGTCACCAACGCATCAACATTACCACCACTGATTGCGTCCATAAATGCATTGGTTGCCGCACCACCACATCAACGATGAATCCCCAGCGATGAAATGCCCAATGGCAGCCATTTCACACAACGCCGGGTCAACTGAGGAACAACCAAAAACCAAGCTGCAGGGCTGTTTTGAACACCCTCAACGGGCCACACAAGCCCCTCACGTCAGCCATACTTAGCGTGTGTGTCAGGGGCAGATGTCAGCAGTCTCTCCCCTCACCCCCTCTCTCTCTCTCTCTCTCTCTCTCTCTCTCTCTGTGTGTGTGTGTGTGTGTGTGGTGTATCTCTTTCTGTTCTGTTTCTATTGGGCACTCATGCACACGATCCAGTCCATTCAGACTGCCTAGCGTGCGAGACATCCCTTCAAACTTATCCATGTGTCTGCGCCATGGCCCGGTAGCGGTATTACAGTACACTGGTCACCTCTCCCCACTTCTCCTTCACGCATTGACCAGGTAACCAAACCAACAATCCAGCCAGAGACTATCATGCAAGAGGACATTTCAACGCGTCTGTGCCATCACCCCCCAGTCACGACCTCCAACGTGATGCCAGCTTGCAGCCACAGCACACGCACTCAACCCATCAGCACTGCAAAACACCAACTCTCGATTACCCTCCTCATCCCCTACTACGTCAGCCCCTAGAAGCACGTGCAGCATGTCAGACCTGGCCTGTGCTAGCGGTCTTCCTAACGCCAGCTCGTGGAGCTGCCTCGCCACTTCTGAGCTCACATCCACAACCTTCTGCTCTCCTCCGGCCTCAGAAACACAATGCTGCAACTGTGCAGACGCATCAAAAACCGATTCGCTGCTCAGTTTTAAACAGCATGGCTCGTACAGTTCCTGTGCTTGCCCTGTGTTGACCCACACCTGGTAGCCGCCTACAAGAACCCTTGTGTCGGGATGGCCGTACACTTGTAGAGCCCACCACACCTGCCAAACCAAGGCATTACACGTATCGCACTTCATCAGTCACCTTCACCATCAGTCACCTTTTCCATTCCACTGCTAAGTGTTGTGAACATACATCGTACGTGATTGATTGTTGACAATTTGCTTCAAGGCTCCTTTGCTGATGTGGCTGCTCTGATGCACCAGATCATGGGTCGCGTTTTGCTATGCACGCTTTGCCATGCATATCAAGCATGGTGCAATGAGAAAAGTTGTTCGTCATGGTGCATACTCCTTGACTGGTGCATGGCTTGAACACGTTATCAATTGTGGTTAGGCCTTCTTATGCCATATGTTCAGCCTTACCTGGGCCGGGTCCAACTCGTCGGCATGCCCATACACCTGCACACATTGACATGAAGGCAAAGCATTATCATACTTATGAATTTGTTTTGCAAGATGTCCCTATCGTCAGTACCCTTGCTAGCATGCGCCATGGAGGAAAGGGAGGCGCAATAACAGATTGTTTTGTTTTGAAGACCATTACGCGCTGTAGCATGTGCAGCGTACAGCCTCTCTCTACGATACATCGTCCCATACATTTACACCTTGTTTGAAACTCTCTACATCACATCTCTTACATGCAACTTGTATGTTGTATGTACCCTCACTACTGCGCTCACCAGGACTGGCTTGTCAGCAGTGACACCCTTTGATTCCAGCATGGGTGCGTACGTGTCCAGATCCACACACAGCCCCATGCTGGGTGTCTCACTGCCGTCATGGGCTGTGGGGGCCTGCTGGCAGCAGTCGCGCTCCCATGATATGTGGACGGCCCCAGGGACGTGACCAGAGAGGTAGTCCTCGTATGACCGGGCGTCGAGCACGCTCCAACCCTACACATGCGGCTCGTGGTACAGAGCACGTGAGGCACGTGAAGGGTATGCAGGCAACTGGCCGCATGCACGTGCATTGTGTCTGACTGCTGGTCACCACGAGCACTGCAGCTGGTCTGTGAAGAACGTGTCTGGCCCGGCAACCGTGGCTGCTTGCGCTGCACTGCATGTCTGGCTGTGTTGATGCCTGCCTGACCCTCATTGTGCGTGAATGGCTCAACCACCAAAGGAAGGTACGTGCATGCAGCCCTGCCTAAGGCGTAGCTCTACCATTGGCACGACCATCTGCCACTGAACCTGTGGAAGGATATGCCTGCATACACACCACCAACAGTGGTTACTAACCTGCAGAAGCTCTGGCTTAAGTTCCTGCGCAGTGACCCAGACTCCAGGCTTCAGAGAAGCCGCAGTTGCCACAAGACGCTGACTGAGAACACTCTTCCTTAGCGTTGCACGATGGCGTGGAAAGGGCGGGCCGAAGGTGGGCGCTTTGATGATCATATCAGCTCGTATCGGTCGCTGTGTTCTGTGGCCGCGGTGCCCAATCAACCCAATTGTCGCGTTACGATGCGTGAGAACAGCGACAGAGACATTTCTTCCCAACCTTCAGGCCTTCCGGTTATAAAATTGATCAGTGTGCGTGTGACCAACACAGGGTGCACGTGCAGCGTGTGCCGTTTACACACGCTGTAAGAACCATAAGTTGCGTGAGTCATGGCCTGTGAAAAGCCGCATCACAATACTGGGCAATGAATCCAATTGTGACTGTAATAGACCTGGGTGTGTATAAGCAATGTTGTTGCTGACACCACAGAACATAAAAGACGGACTGTGACAGCGCAAAACAGCATGATGACGTGCACATTACACTGCCAAAACCCCAAGCACCAATGCTGTCCCAGAATTGGTCAAACTGTACAGACCCGATGTTCACACGGTGTTCCAATGTTGACACACAAGAATTGTCCCAGAAGTGGCAAACTTCTTTTTTTGGACATCAGGAACTGAGAAGGTGTGACAAACCCAATGAGAGGTGACTTGGTGTATAACAACTAGTTCGGTCAGGACTGGATCGCGAGGACATGGTTGCATACTTTGCCAGAACAGTTCCAGTTCATTCAATCCATCATAACTAAGCAGTGTGCCGACAGTGTGCAAGGCAGCGGGGAGATCTGGAGACGTACAAAGAAATTGCGTTGGATGTGCTTCCTGGTGTGCACTCCCTCCTTCAAGTTGTGGCCATGCCAAATCAGATCATACAGCCATGCCGCTCCCCTGAGCCCCTTGTACCGCCGCATGCATGGACGCCTCAAGCGCAGCGATCTCATCATCCAGGCCTCTCATGTCACGCATCAGCTGATCCACGTGCTGCACTTTAACCGTTTTCGAATCAGGTAGGTATGAATCAATCGACATGGATATACTACTGCTGCTGGCGCCACTGCTGCCTGTGGTAAAGCTCATGCCACCGCCACCCATGTCCTGCTGTTTCTGTTGCCGTTTTTCTTGCTGTTTTTGCTCTTGGTAAACCAGCCGGTGCTTGTCAGCGTTATCTTGTGCTGCACTCAACTGTGCGCCTAACTGTGCGAAGGCGTGGGCTCTCGATGCATCGCCACCTGCAAACCAGATGAGAGTTTCGTTTCAGGTCATCTCTGCTGTACATCAGATGCGACGCAGTTTTTTCTGCCAGGCCTGACGTCTGAACAGGGTTGCTCAGCCGTGCAAGAGCAAACGAATGCGAAGATTGTATGTAGTTTTGCCAGGCCATAACCCGCCAGGTAACTTGTTATTGATGGAGTGTATGCTGACATGCAAGGTCATCACGACGTCACCGACAGGAATCGACAGGTATAGGCTGATTGGCCTTGTGTTGCCACTGCGCATCAACTCTACAGTAAATGTGCGTCACCTCTTTGCGTCCTACCTTGCTGGTGTGTCGCCACATCCGCTGATGCCACCGCTGCCGCTGCTTGCTGCGCCTTCAACCGAGCAGCGATCGCCAGAGCTGCCGCCGCCGCTGCTGCATCGCCTGCGTTCCCCCGCTGCGCCCTGGGCTGCAGCTGCTGTAACTGCCCGGCCCACTCAACACCACCTTGTGCAATGCCCTCAGCATCAATGCCCTGTCCAGCACCCTGATCACTACCACTCGATGGCACGCCAAGGGTGTGCTGCTGACCCGGTAGCCTCTGACCCTGCAGGCTGGTGGGGACGGTGAACGTTCCGCCTGCATGAAATGTCTCTTCTGTGGGCCATCTTGACTGACCCACAGGCTGTGGGGCAAGCTGATTTGCAACTCCATTGGAAGTGTAAGGAACCGTGTTGGGTGGAGATAGGTGGAACGTAGGCTGATTCGGAGCGGCTGCGAGTGGGTCTGGTGGGTGGTGAGCGGGCAAGGCGGAGACGTTGTGTGTGGTGTGGTGGAAGTCAGAGGGCAAGGGGCCAGAGCTGCGAAGCTCTGAGCGTAGCAAGTGGTGGGCTGCTGCTGCTATGGCCGCGGCGTGGGGTGGTTGGTGTGGCCTGTGAGTAAGTGAGTGAGTGAGTGAGTGAGTGAGTGGGCCAATGAGTGCCTTTTGACGTCGATATCGTCTGACAAGTCGAACAGAAGAAGAAGGCTCAAGCTTCGTACACAATATCATCAGTTTGGCATTGCACAGGACTGCTGGTGCTAAGCCCGCAAACCCCCATCATCACCTGTGAGCGGGGCGAGGGCTGGTGAAGGTGGTGCCGGGGGAGGGGTGCAGGCGGGGCCGCCAGGGTGAGGACGGGTTGTCGCGGGGGCTGGTGTGAGGGTGGAGCCAGGGGGGTGCGGGGCCGGCTGCGGAGAGGGGCTGGGGGCGGGGCAGCAGGGGCGCGGGGCGGCCTGTGTGATGGGAGCCGCTGACGTTTCCTGAGAAGAGAAAGGAAGACAAATGACGGAGGCTTGCTGACAATGATGATGGATTTGTGCAACAGCCTGTTGAGAACCCAGCAGAAGAGACCATGCAGCTGCAACCGGGTGCCTGTCCGTGCTTGCTCCAGAGAGTCTATGATTCCTCAGACTATCTATGCTTGTTACAGCTTGAAGCGTAAGAAAGCGCTCACACACACCTAAACCTGGGGCCCACCTGTTGAGAACCGATGCATTTGTGTCGCCCTGGCCCCCGCCTGGCCCCCAGCCTGCGCCCCCTTAGCCGCAGCCGCTGCCGCCACCAGTTGCATTGCCTGCGCCACATCTGCCTGCTGGTCCGAGAGAGAAGCGTGGAGTGAGTCCAGCCTGCTGCGGGAGGTCTGCAGCTGGTGGGATAGGCTGTCCACCTGGGCCTGCAAAGAACAACAGATGTAGTGCATGGTGGCTGTGAAGTGGGTGGTAAGCCGTATGAGAGCAAGAGCCTCTTGTGAAAAGTGAACCGCTGGAGCCTACACAAACCATGATGTGATGTAATGGTTGGCAAGCCTTTCACGGCAAGCGTGACAACAATGCAACTGAGTACATTCGCCAATCCAGACACCTACTTGGAATGCGAATAGCGCAGAACTGAAAAGCGAGGTTACCCAACCCCAGCTTTCACTATTGGCACCTGCCCCAAGACACACCCACACAGTTCCCTTGCTCCTGTCTCAGGCCTTTGTGCATCCCGCACATGCCGCATGTACCCGCCTCACCTTCAGGCTGCCGTTCTCATGTATAGCTGCCTCATAGGCCTGCTGCAGCTCACCCATGCTCGAGTGCAGAGATGCAACCTGCATGGCACACTCCATCACGTGTTCAATGCAGCCAGGCAGGTTCCCGCCAGTGCTGCACTTAGGACAGGGAACCAGGAGGTGCCCATGCCTCACACGTTTCTCAGCGACTCCGTTCGGAGTAAGTCTGCCATGGCTTTGGGCAGATTCGACAGGCTGAAATGGCACTGATTAACACTCAACTGCAGCTGAGTCATCACACCACGCCAAGTTCTCTTCAACCACAGGCACTCCTAGTGCTCTACTGACGCCCGCTGTGCGCTTGTTTTCTACCGCCCGTCCCCTCTCTACCTGTGCCTCAGTGGCGGTCCTGACAGCGCTGAGTTCCCCAACAGCCAGTGCCGCCCGCTGCTCCGACACCTCGTGCGCCGAAACCCTGCGGGGAGGTCAGCGGACTGAGACTGAGCGGTTCGGTAACTCTAGAGTGTCTGCTAAACCCGCAGCTGAGACAGCACACACATTCATGCGAGGAGTGGACAGAAGACTGAGCACCGAGTGGTGCGCCTTGGTGGCTTCTGGAACCAGTCGCCAGTACACAGCTGTTTGCTGGTACAACAGTGTTGTGATGTTGTACATGGCCCTCAGGAGAGCACCTAGTTAATCGGCCTCTTGGCAAGGTCTGATGTAAGCGCTCTCTAGGGTTGGTGCTGGTACAAGCGAACCGGTGGCTGGTACAAGGTCAGTGTGCATAATCACCAGAGACGGCCGATTTTGGTCCATCTCCGTCTCCGTGTCAGTGTGTATTTGTGTTTTGTTGCGTGTGCATGTGCAGCAGTTCATCTGGCGTGATGTCTGCACATTATCAACGCTGCATGTTGGCGCAGCGCATCATTGTATTTCAATCTGATTGAACATAAGAGTCCCCAGCCAGAAGCCGCTCACTTTGCTTGCAGTGCGGCCGCATGGCTGCGTAGGTGCTCTGCCTCGTGTCCCGACCGCTGCAGCAGCACACAAGAGCACAACCCGGTCAGGCCAAGTTTCAGTGTTCATGACTGCGGAAGTCGCACAAGAGCATGCACACACATCAAAGATAAGGTTTGCATGGTGCAGCGGGACTGCACGAGGTCAGGCACAACCATCACATACTCCACACTTCAGTTGCAGTTTTCAGTTGCAGTTGCCCTGTCCTAATAGAATGCTTGCCCAACAGAGGCGCAAAACGTTGCTATCATCACAACAAGCTTTGCCCTGAACTTTGGTCAACTCGTTGCCCACATACCCTGCCCGTCATTTGGGCCACGCTCCCTGTGCTGTGCTGTGCCCCACCTGTTCAGAAGAGGCTCAGCAAAAGCAGCAATAGTACTCAAGGCCTGACGTCAGAACAAGCTCGCAGGTAAAGAGGCCTTACCGCTGCATGCGGCACAAGTAAAAAGGCCTGACCTTGCCTCAGACAAAGCACTCCCTGGGCTGTTCCCCACCTGCAGGGCTGCTGACACCGCCGTGAGCTGCCCTCGGAGCGTGATGGCCTCCGCCTGACTGTCGCGCAGCAGGGACTGGAGCTCAAGGGAGGCGGCCCCGGCAGCACCTGCAGCCTTGTCTGTTAGGGCGCGCAACTGACTGCGCAGCCGCGCAACCTGAGGAGGAGAGCAACCGTACAAGACACCAACCAAGAGCAAGGTTTACAGCGCCGCATCTGATCTTACATAGGGAACTCTGACACCCGCTGCACCTGCCTGGGGGGGGCACCTGCCTGAGCTGCACTGTTTCCTGCAAGACCATTGTTCTATCAACTCAGACTGCAGCCTGTTCAGCTCTATTTTGCCTTTGAGGCCCTTGACCTGCACATCAGCTCACCTCATCCTTCAGCTGTTCCTTCTCCGCGTCCCCCATGCATGTCTGCATGGCTCCCACCGCCCCATGCACCGCGCCCTGACCCTGGTCAGGTGCGGCTGAGGCATCCCCGGGGCCTTGGGGGCCTGCTGTACCAGCGCCAGCCAGCAGGCTGTGGAGGGATGACAGCGTGAGGCTGGCGTCATGCAGCAATGGACCGACCTGCATGGGAGGGGGTGACATCAACAAATGCGCCGGTGACATCAAGCGTTGATCACATGCGGGTTGATGCTGAGTGATGCCCCTGGACTGACCGCTGCACGGTAGAGCGGTGTAACAGTCACAAAAACATTTAAAACTGACAATGGGGGGGATCACATGCTGGAACAAAGGTGGCACACGTGACCAACAATCTCTACACATGTTTGTGCTGAATGATATCATGGCCTGACTGGCACGGGCGAAGAAGGCCCAGGTGTCTGCAGCGGTGAGACACTCGAGAGTTGGGAATGAAGTAAATGCTGATGATCGCTCCTTGGCCATGTGGATGTCATGTCTCACACTTGGTCATGTGGCATGTCACGTCTCGCACTTGGCTCACTATGCTCACTATGTCGGGCTGACTATGGCTTAGTACACCAGTGTTGCATGACACTGTGGTGGGACACGTGTGGACATGGGACATGGCCAGCAAAAACAGGGATAATCACAACCTTGAATGGTTGAGTGATTGAAAATGCTCTCTCCACGGCTCTGCATCATTTGCCTGTTGACTTTTCAGCGTAGCGCCCCCGACACTCCCTTGTTCACCTGCTGTGCCAGGCTTGCCCCTAGCACTGTGACTCCCGGCGGCTCCAGCAGCAGTCCCTGTAGCCCCTGTAGGCGCTGGCGCACGGCAGTACACAGCTCAGAGCCCCGCTGACCCCGCATGGACACGTGCTGCTCAACCTGCAGCAAGCCACAAGCAACATGTATGGATCTATTCATATCAGGGAAGCCGTCGTATGGCGCGGAGCCAGATGGGGTGTGTAGTACCCCTAGAGATAGTACCCCTAGAGCTGAGTCACCCCAACCCACACACTCTGCACCCAAGTGGCAACACCAGTGTGGTAAGCCGCTGACTGCAACAGCGCAAATGAAGCTGTTGTGGCTGCTAATGATACCATGCAATAGCACCCGGAGCATTGACACCAGAAGTGAATATCTTGGCAGGCAGCGCACCAGGGGTCTTTCACCTCCTCCTTGTCAGACGGTCGCATGACCCACATCTGATCATGACATGCACTTCATGTGCATTCGCCCAGAGCACACTCAACACCCATATCCATGCATGCATCAGCCCCTGCCCTGCACACTGGGGTTTGTCCCATCCTGGGTAAAGAGTCCCATGCCCAACATGGATCAAATCAAGTCTGACAACAATAGTCATGTTACGCGACATGCACTTCATGCACATTCGCCCATGGCACGTCCATACCATGCCCATCCGTGCATGTGCTACCCTCACACCTTTGAAAGGCCCTCCCTGAGCCCCTGCAGCGATTTCCTGTCCCGCTGAGCTGCAGCCCTGGCAGCGTCATGCGCCGTGTCCAGCTCAGCAGCAAGCTTTCGGTTAGCATAGTTCAGCTCCTGCAATTGACGCTGGGTAGACGCTGACGACTGCTCCTGCTGTTGGGCCTGTGAAGCAGAAGTGCCATGCAGGGTGTGCCAGCCTGTGCCATATGGTTGTGGCATGCATGAGTACCCATGCCTGTGCTGCATTGGCTGGTCTTGTGGCATGTCTGCGCTGTCGTGGTGTCGTGGCAGTTGGCTGCAGGCCTGTACCTCTTGTTGCATGGCCCATGTGGTCCTGCATGCGCCTTGCGAGGGCTGCATGGCAATGCGCACCTGTGCCACTGCCCGCTCTCGGCGTTTGACCTCTCTGCGCAAGTCCTCTCTCAGCGCGCCAACCTCCCTTGTCAAAGCACGCACGCGTGCCTCCGAGTCCTTCAATGCATCAGAGGAGCATCGCTTCGACGGAGAGCTGGTCATCCTCTTGCAAGCCCACCGGACGTTAATTCCTGACGACAGCCATTGGTGGTCGCGCACACTGTTCTGTTGTGTTGTGTTCTTGCCAAGGATTAATGTTCAGGCGGCAAGACTGGAAGCTGCTCGCCCGCCCTGGCCAAGGTTGGTCTCCTAACTTCTTGCGTTGCGTTTCATGCGCTGCCTGGCGAGTTGCTACACCAAACCTTGAGGGCGAAAAGCTGCTCATGCAAACATGCCAGGGAATACAACAAAAAAGCTCGTACGGCAGTTGACCGTTGCCTGCGCATGTTGCATGATTGCCTGCATTCTCGTTCTCGTGCTCGTGAACTCCAGCTTTGTGTGGTCCGCATCAAGCTCCGTCGGTCCAACGTGTGCACTTCATCCCTAAAAAGCTAGGTAGCTGGTGCCTAGCACTGGCCGCCTGCAGCAAGGCCATGTGGTGCTGGTGTTGTTGCTGGTGTTGGTGGTGTTGGTTGGTGTTTGGTGGTGTTTTGTTGCGGTGAAGACGGAGGCAGGTAGCTCGTAGTTGCCCAAATGCGTTGGCGCTCCAAATCTTGCACAGTCCTATCCCTTCTGTTTCACACCAAAGTGCTCGTTGGGTCTGCCGAGGAGTAGCAGCGGTGTGAACCAGAAAACCATTAAACCAGGGCTGCCACATGCAGCGAGCGCGAACGTCAGCGACCCATGTCAAGACATGGATGGACACCGTGACGCGAAACACTTATCACAAATGGAAAGATGCCAGGTCTTCAGAGCAAGGTACGGTCTCCAACAACAACCAGACAAACAGGAAGCAGGTACCCGGGCACGTGTAGGCCTTACTGCAAAAGATTGCACACAGCAGTCGAGGTCTCAACTCTGCGAATGTACTGTCAGGAAAAGCAGAGGGCGGCCACACATCAAGTTGACCAGCGTCATGACCACATTGGTCGTTGCGCTCAGTAAACCATGTGCCCATGCCTGGCATAGCACGCCTGCGCTCTTACTCAGATGCTTGAGTTTTACGACACAAGCGGACTAGGGCACACCAGACATGCGCATTCAAACTGATCTCCTGCTCTGCACAGCTGAAGTTTGGTTGCATCCCTGTCCTGTTGCACTTCGGTCAACAATCTTTGGCTTTCTGCTTTCAGTCCGTCGTTTGTGCCACTGCCGTGTGTGATGTGCCTTCCAAGTTGCCCTGCAACTCGGGATTCTGTTGCACCGCTTCCACGCCACCCTGCAGTCACGAGCAGGTACCGGCGGCTATTCATACACACACGCCAGAGAACCACAGACACACATAGATGTGTCTCGTCCCGTGTCCACTGGCAGGCAAGCCGTCAGAGGACATGGGACGCCATGGGGCACTGTTCTGACCTACCCTGAGCAGGAAGCAAAAGGAGACAAAGCAAGCAAGAGCAATGGAAGTATTTAGCAGATGTGTGACTGGTCCTGAAGGTGTGACTGCAGGTCAGCAAGGGACCAGCCACACATCAACTGGACCACATCAACGGCTGACAGGTATTTGATCCATCTGCCGATTTGCATGCAAGTCCCACTGTGCCCACCCACACCTTCAGAACACACACACGCTCTGTATCCAAGCCCAGCTCCTGCATGCGGGCAATCAAAGCGGTGGCAGCTGCGGGCCCGCGCTTGATGCACTGAAAGCAGGTCAAGCACACCTGCAAAAGCAAACAGGAAGGAAGGACGTGGCAGTAGGACAGCCAGGTCTGAAATATGTAAACAGCAAAAGCACGGACCCATGCCTACATTGTGAGGCGAACCTGTGCACAAAGTGGGCCCTTGGATACGTCAGGGTCACTGTTTCTGTACCAGCATACTGTGTTTAGGCAAACGGGAGAACAATCGGTGAGCAGCCTAGGGTAAGGTTATATGAGGGTAGGGTAAGTCAACAGCAGTCGGCTTGGGAATGAACAGCCTCACACGTGTACCTGGCCTTCAATTTTCTGGACTGTATTCTTGATCACGACGTCTAGCTGCTGCGTGTCCAGAAATTGAGGAAGTGGCACATGTACGGCTTCTTTGATGCGGATCTCCTCCCATTCCTGCAAAACACGATATGTGCGCTTACGAGGCGTGTTCTGGCTGGCATTGAAGACTTGTGCGGAATGCTGAATTACAGGTACGTTCCCATCAGCCCCAGTTTTTGTCGGCCAAGGACTCGCCAGACAGAAGAAGTAAGACGGGACGATGAGCTGCGCTTACTTCTGGCTTTCGTACATCAATCACAGTCGTCAAACCCGCGCGTTGCCCGGACAAGGCTTCAGCCGGGCTTATGAATTTGAGCGGCGATTGGTCTGCCATGGCGATGTGATGTGGCGAGAATGTCAGATGTCTGCTCTATTTCGTGAGAGTTTCAACGGGACTGCCCGTTGAATGTTTGCGTCCTTAGGTGACACGTGGTGACGGAACTGCAGGAAGGTCGTCTGCGTTACGATGGCCCACCTTCTCGCAGAACTACCCGCAGGCTGTGCGCCTCAACTGTATGCCAGCAAACAGTATACCAGGCCCCCAGGGGACAAGGCTGAGGGTCCTTCGGCAACGAAGGCCTTGCGTTTTGGGAGGTCGCCAATGGAAGTTCAACCTGCCCCGACTTAGTATTTTCAGTACTGACGCCTCTTGTAGGCACGGCGCCACGTGTGGCAAATGGAATGGATGGACATCTTGGAAAACTTGTGGACAGTGTAAGGACGTTGACAAAGTATTGACACAGTTGGGTTGCGCTTCAGAGTTTGCTGGTTTTGTTTGCTTGTAATGACCCAGTATCCATATGTCCCAGTGTTGTCCCAGTACTGGCAGTGCACCATCGTCCGGTTTCAGTGAAAAATGCAAGAACTGTCCCAGAAGTGGCAAAACTGCTTGTTTTTGTTTTGCATTGCTCCATGTTACATGCGGCAACACGATTATAGGTAAGTGCAGGCACAGACAAATGCCTGTGTTCAAAGCCGTCACCATTGCGTCTCCAACCACCTTCGCCAACCATACATTCAGTGACATCACAGTCAGCGCACATGTTACATTCACTTCTTTTGCAGCTGCTGCAACACGTCGCTGTACAATGCCAATGTGTCAGCATCTAAGGGCGTCAAAAACTCGCTACGGTCAAGGCAGGAGGCGTCCATAGGCATATGCCCGTTTTCATGGGTCAGCAGCACACCAGCATGCCGATCCGTGGCCTCATCGGAGCGTGACCCAGGCGAAGGGTAGTCCAGCAACAGAGGCGCGGCGCCTGCAACAGTGCATGGTCTCATAAAAATGTGAACTGTGCACCTGGAACACCAAACACTCCAAACAACTGATGACATTCAAATCCTGTCCATAATGAGAACTGTGCTGGAAAAGGCAGGTAGGGGCAAACATCGTGACGTTCATACATGTGCCTAAGAAATCTATAAACTATAAGGAAGGTGCAACATGATAAAGCAGCCCTGAAGCTGGCAAGCTTGCCAGTGGCTGTGAGCGCGCACCTGATTTGAGGCCTGCGTGCACTGCTGTGCGTGCCGGCATCAAGCTGAACTCCAGCCATGATGGCAGCAGTGGTGAAGGGCCAGTCTGTAGCGTGATAATGACAACGAGGCATTCACAGGCGACAGGGGTTGCAGCTGATGCTGAGCAATGCAGAATACGCGCATCGCATGCTGCTGTTGATGTGGAACTGGTGCTAAGAAGGGGTCAATGCAAGTAACCTCCAATCTGCAGTAACTCCACTACATGATGCACGACACGCGAATTGCGTCATCACATGCGACGAACGTAACCAAAGTGCACGAGGTCTGGTGACAAAAGTCGACAACATGAACAAAGAGATGATACACCGGGCCACCAGCACCTAGAGATGATACACCTGGGCCACCTGCATCAGGTGCTGCCGCTAGCAAGCCATGCAAGAGGCGAGGTTGGATACATCATCAGCTGGCAACATATAGCGTGCTTGATGCTTGGTCGGCACTTGCCTGCATGTGGCCTCCTTGCGCCTTTGCAGGCACGGTCCAGAGGTCAGCGAAGAGGGCCGTGCCGCTGGCAGGCAGAACAACCTGTGCGGCAGTGAGATGGAGGCCATCACAGGATCCGCATGAAACATGAAATGCCAGGTTAGACCGAGGCAGTGATAACTTGCGCACTGGATGCATTGGATGCATTGGATGCATTGGATGCACAAACATGCAGAGATGATCACCACACCGGATGCAGCATGGGAAGGTCAAGCTCGTCAATCCTGTGCTGGACCTGATGTGTCCAGAAGACGTGACATGTCAGGGCAAGACGAGAATGAGGGCAGGCGAGTTTTTGCTGAACCTGGAACTACTCAACCAGTTCATTGCGCCGTAGTCAACCACAAACGTCGTCTCGGTTTTATTCAGATTCTCTGAAGGAGATTGCTCACCTCGACGCTGCTTGATCTCTCCGCCAGTGTGATGAGGTCCTGTGACCAGCCCACCACCGCCCACACGTCACCTGCACCACAGCACCACACAACATAGCTCCATAGCTCCTTGCGCAGCGGCCATGCTGATCCTCTCCATATCGTTCCAATCCCAACAGAAATCCATGCGAGTCATTGTGACGTATCACACCACTGAAACACAGCCAGCCTTTTTCAGCGGCTGTGATTCTTTTCTCCGAATCGTTCCAGTCTCAACAGGTGTCCATGCGGGAGCGAAGGCCCATCATGAGGTGTCACGGGAATGGCAGTGCTGCGGATAAACCCCGTGGCAAACAGAAACTGCCAGGCCAGCATTCTGCAAGATGTGCACCCACTTTTGTATTATGGACACGTAAGCAAATCAAAAAATGGGTGATGCATGTGCGCCACATTGGCTCATCACCCTCACGTGCACGCAGCAGACGCACGCTGCGCAGGAGCGGTCCATTACAAGCAGCAACTGCGACCGTCCAGCAAAAATCTTGATGCCGAATGGGCGCCCATCAGCTACCACACCATGGGGACCCACATGCGCTGGCATGTCCAGGGGCTCAACCAAGTAATGGAGCCTATGGCCATGCGGCAGCCACTGACTTCTTTCCTCCCTTGCTGAGCAGGCCTCCCCGGGCTGAAGGCCGTGTAACAACAACAACAACAACAACAACGTTTTGGAAGACATAGCTTGTTCTGCCACTGACTGCCAGGCTCCTTATTATGACTTTTCGCGTTATGACTCGTATTGATTGACTTTTGAGTTTTTTTGTCCCTGAGTTGCGGGACACATCCCTTATGCGCATTGCGCGCATCGACACGGATGTAAAAAGACAACAACAACAACAACAACAACAACATCAGCATTGAATTTGCCGGGTGGTGTCACCACTGTGATCCAGGACCTGATTGCAGTAGCCTACTTGATCCTGGCACAATACAGCAACCACGCTGCACGTGACACCAGAAGCAGAACGTTGTTTGCAGTGGGCATTCAGCCATTGGCCAGCTGGCCTGGTGCTGGGCTTGGAGGCGATATAATCACCTTCGTGTGAACTGCCCTCTTGTGCGAACGGCTTGCATATAACATCCATCATCATTAGCTTATCATGGTTCAACCCACGGTACAGCATCAACCGCTCACCTGCGGCGAAGGCGCGCACATGGTCCCTGCTGCTGAACAGCCTGACTTGCTTCCGCAGCGCCCTCGCCGCATCAACCAGCTCCCCGGCACCCACACCCCTCGCGGCCAGTGATTGAGCACATGCGTTGAACCCCACCACACCGGCACCTGTGTCATCACAAGGCAATGCAGGCTGTTGGAAGGCTGTTGGAGTGGGTGGAGGCAGCTTTGAGGCTGTTGCTTGCTACGTGCATCTGTGCATGACGGCAACTCATGATATCAATCAGCTTCAGGAATAAAGGTAGAACAGCAGCTACAAAGGCACATCGGAGAACAGCAGCTACAGACACAACAAGCCACGCGCGGTACAGCTTCTGTACCTGCAGCAGGCACGGCGGAGGAATGGCAGAACAAAACCACAACAAGCCGCCTGGGCCAACGTCATGCCTGCAGCTGTACCTTTGGCCGTTGGCTTGATCGCGGCGTTGCTGTGCTTGTCACCCGCCCTGGGCGTGGTTGCAGCCTTCAGAGCAGCTCCTATGAACTCCCTTGACGAGTCGGTCATGGCCACCCGCCCCGTGAGCTGCGGCTGCAGCAGGTCGGACCAGTCGCTGATCAAAGTTCCGCCTGCCGCCTCCAGCCGGTCTTTACGGTAGGCGATCAGTGTCGCACCCCACCTACGCCATGGCGCAGGAAAAGTGCAAAACAAAACAAGTGTTGTTTTTGAACCTCGCAAACTGTGGCCAAACGTGGGAACACATCTGGGGATTGGGGTTAAGCGGCAGACGTTTGGAATCATATCAGATCAAGACTGGAGCATATGACATCAAACCAACAGCTTGTCATGTAGTCTTGTAGGCGTGGTAGGGCAGGGGAAGGGTGTGGCTTTCACTCCAAGGCAATTGATGCTTTACACGTTGCAGGCCGTTGCAAGAGAAGCTACTGCCCCATCATCATACGCAAATGCATAGAGACATCATGCACTGCTGGAGTCAACCCTGCCATGCTTGCTTGCGCAGCCCTGCTTGCTTGCTTGCTTAGGGTCATGTCCTGTGGCACCTCCCTTGATGTAAACACATTCAAGTGCGTTGTCTCGAGACAACATGCGCTGCCTGGAGACGCCCAAGGACATGCGGTCCTGTATGTATACACATTACATCACGGCAGCCCACAACCCTGCGGGAAACCCTGCGGGCCACCCTGACCTGTAGGGAGCTGCGTACACATCTCCCCGTGCATCCAGCCGGCCCGAGGCGTCCCGCCTCACCAGCGCCCGCCAGCGCGGGGACAGTGCACGCCACCACCTGCGCACAACAGCCTGAGTGTGACTTGTAGAGGGCTGGCAAACGAGGCGGCGCTCTAGCGATACCATACAAATACGTAGTGCCATACATGATGGCATGCAAAGCTGATGACGTGCATGCAAGAGGCATGCGATAGATATGTACAGCATTGGCGGCATGCATTGCATGAACAGCTCTGCGTGAGTCCCCCCATGCCAGTCCACGCCATCTTACAGCGTGTAAAAGCTTCCGGTGTGCAACATGCACACGCACCTTGACGCCTCTGCATTGGGAATAGGCTGCACGAGGCCTGCCTTGACGGCCGGGCCCAGCCATGCGTCGCCCAGGGTAGCCACGTCAGCCACTGCACAGCTGTTCTTCGTACCGGGTGGGTCGGATAGCTCCTGACAGGGAAAAAACAGGACAAAGACATGATGGATCAAAGGTGTGATGAGCAAGGGTGTGATGAGCAAAGGCGGAAAAGCAAGCGATAACAACAACTTATTCCATCCGGTGTACTGGCCATGTGTACCGCTCATGTGTGCGGTACATGTGTGCCAGCCAAGCTCTGGCGAGATTGGATTGGTGGGAAGGAACAGAACAACGAGCAAGCGCCGCACTTATGCAATGTCTTGCTCTTACCTTGTAGATGTCTGCAAGCTGTGCTCGCTGGCCCAGAGTGAAGCCGGCATACTTGCCTGCAACACAGTGCAAAACAGCTTCAATCGTCAAGACCAGACGAGTGCTGCCAACAGCGTAGTGCGCAGTAACACAAATGGTCAACATAAATTGCAATGCAAGCGGCTTTGCCTACCCAGCAACTGCTTTTTCCCCGTTTGGCCCTGAGACGGAGCTTCCGAAGGACCCCGAACCTTGCATGTGCTTGGTTGTTTAGGGCAGCATGCCCACGCTTTGCTTAGGATGGTGATGTTGGCTGCTGCTGAGCGCCTAGCTGGTTGGTACCGTGGGCTGAACCATGACGAGCCATGTAATGAATGATGTTGTGATGATGTAGTGCCCAGCAACACTGACATAGACTGCTGTTGATTGCGACCAAACCAAACTCTTGTTTCTCACCGAGTGCGGATTTAAAGTCCAGAATCCACTCCTGAGGCACAGAGCCCCTTAACGCCACAATGGACAGGCTCATACCATGTTCGAACACCTCCACTGAGCTCCCATCACGCAAAGTGATCTGCACGTGCCGGGGGGGCGTGCAGTGCAGACCACTGACATTGTGCTTAGCGAATTCTGGAGCATGGATTCCAAAACTTGCTGAACAACACTGTATGTGCTGTCATCATGTCCTGCTCGTGGGACGTGAGGTACGTGCAGACCTTATAATGCCGGCGTGCATAGAGACGGCAGATCTACGTGCTGAGCAGATGATCGAATTGATGCAGATGCATCCGAGCATGGAATATGACATGCTACTACATGACACGACATGGCACGACAGTGGCTATACTCACAGTCTTTAAGGCATGGGCAGCTGGTGCAAAGGCAGATGTTGCCATCTGCCAGAGGGCTGAGAGGACAGCCACACACGTGGTGCGCTTTGTCACGTCCGTTTCTGGCAACTGATGCTGTTGGTGCCCCAGTTGACCTTGGCCAGAGTCCATGCTGGCAGGTTCTTGCGAGGCCTGTGATGCTGCAGGATAGCAATGAGCTGGCTGAAGTGACAACTGGCATGCTGGCATGCGCGCACGGCCGCTTCTTCTGCGGGCCGTTGTCATGGGCGCCAGTGAAAACTGGTGATGACACACTGGGTCATCTACTTGATGAACTGAGGTGCATGGATGGTCGCAGGTTGTGGCAGCGGTGCTACCTACTCCCGTGCTGCTGCTCCCGCTGGCATGGCACATTTGGTGTCGGGCCATGGCATCAGATGTGCATGCTGCTAATGGCAGCTGCTTGCCGGCTGCTCTAGTGGCATGGCTGCATGCAGGCGACCTGTGCGGTCCCGGGTCAGGGATACGCGCATGGACACCAACCATGTCGCGCAAGTTCATCTTTACGATTTCGCAATCTTCATCTCCGCCATCCAGAGGTTCTACACTGCTAGAGGAGAAAGAGCCTCATGCCGGTCGGGAGCACATGGTGCGTTACGCAAGTCAACGGGATCCCGCACTGCGGCCAACGACTGAGCCGGCGCAGTCTTCTTTGCGCTCACCGCCTGAAGCAGCTGTCGTTGCGCGCACGATGGAGATCAAGCCTTAAAACCTGCCTTGGTGAGAGATCGCCATGCGCTACATGGCATGGCTTCCCCCAGGGGGCAAGGCTGAGGGTCCTTCGGGGGCGGCCTTCCGAGCGGGTGGCCACAGAGGCATTTTGGCCTAGCTTTGTGATGGGCATAGGTAGCCCATAGACTGGGCTTGTCTTAAATATGAACTGCATTGCGCTGCTGGGAGTTTGTGTGGCCATGGGCCCAATGGATCATGATTGAAATATTGCATGGGTCCTTGGTGAAAAGGGCACACGAAGAGGACCGACAATTCTTGAACTGTATTTTCCTTCCAGTATAGGTGTGTGAAAGTGCATGAGAGCCCGTACGAGAACCAAGTGATGCACGGACATGGTGCTCTTCGAGTAATTTTTGCATTACTGTGGCTACTGAGAGTGCAATCATCTGTTATGTCTGTTATGTTACACGTGGACACCAGCCTAGACTGTTGGGTGTCTAGTTTCATCATAACCAGGCAAGAAAAGAAGAGAAGAAAACACTGTTAGTCTGACTAAATTCAGACTAACAGGGCTGCATCAACAACCTTCATGCACAAGTGAACATACAAAGCAACCTTCTTAAAGTCATCTTGCAGCATAAAGTCTCGGACCGAACTCACTGAAAGCAAATGTTGGAAGCGATTGTCCTGCCTGACAGGATTACTTTTGCATTACTGGGATGGTGGGAGCCCGTATGCAAGCCTGCTCAATCCTGTTTTGCCTTCGGTTGGCCTGCTTTGTTCCTTGCGTCCGTTTTGCTTTCTTGCTCAGGATAGGCCAGGGCGGTGCCTATTACATATATATAGTGCGAGCCTAAGCTGTTGTGCACTTACAAAGAGATGGCCCCACCCCACAGTGTAAGCCAAGCACGGATACTGATCCGATCAACCATGAGCAAAAACAGACGTGAACACAACGTTCAACAAGGAGGAAAAAGCAGCATCATAGTCAGCATAACCCTCATGACGTCAGAGTGAGAGTAACGCTTCTGACCTGTCAAATCCGGCTGTGCCGTGAGAGAAGAGCAGAGAGCCAAAAGAGAACAAGTCAATGACCTTCCCTTGCGATTTGGGACCCCTAACATGACATGCAAAGCTGCGCAGCTGGCGCTAAAGTGTTGGTTTGCATGACCTGTGCTCCCCACTGTATCCTTCTGTCGATTTCAACGCTAACAAACGGCGACAAGTTTTGAAAGTGTCTTGCTACATAGCCACTGTGGCAGCCTGTGCAGTTCTTGCCTCGCATCAGGGGGTCTTGGAGTGATGCCATTGGAAAGCCGTTGAGTGACAGTGGTAGCACTATATCATCCAATTACTGAAGCACATGCAGGCTGAAAGCGTACATCAGGTAGCCTGCGGCTTCAGTTGCTGTGGCAACGCAGTAACAATTGTCAAGCACTGGCTGCACGTCCTGGGTGCACGCCATGAAAGTCGGTCTGAGCGGTCAAGTGGCAATCCAATCAAGCCCTAACGCACCCTGGGATCCAGGATCACGAACACAGCAGCTGTGCCTGGAATAGCTCGTGCTAGTTGACCAACCAGCCAGCTAGTCAAATGGCCAATCTTTAGCCAAGCTGATTGTTATGCTGGCCAGCACGTTCCCATGTGGCTAGGCAGCATGGGCTAGATTCCCAGTCAGCAACCCCTCTCGTTCCCTGGCTTGGTTGCTGGCAACTCATGCCTGGCCAGGGCCCACTGCTGATGGTGAGGTGATCATGGACAGCAAATGTCCCTTGTCTGGCGTGCGATTTGGGTGTGTAAGTAATGATGGTCAGGTTCTGTTGGCTAGCCATGGCAGCAGCTATGGGTTGATTTGCAAAGGCCGGCCAGTCCCTCATGACTAGTGCGCATCAGTGGTGGCCAGGCTTTGGCGGCTGGACAAGGCAGTCCTAAGGCGCCATGCCCTGGGCACTGGCCACAAGCTCGGCAGGCCCCGCCATTCCCGGCGCAGGCCCACACGTCCCCATGCCCTCGCCCACATGCATCATGCTCGTGCCAGAAGACGAGCTCTGACCCCGCTGCATTTGCATGGAAACAGAAGACGCTGCTTGCTGCTGGCTGTGCTGCTGCTGCTGTGCCTGTTGTTGCGGTTGCTGCTGCTGCGCTGTGGCGGGTGCTTGGGGGGGCACAGGGGCGTTCAGCTCCTCCAGGTAGCTCGGGTGCATCACGGCCACGTCCCGCAGGATCATGTCGCGCACCTGAAAACAAACACATATTGGTAATTTCATCACGTAGTCACATTTACAGCCTAACGGCAATCTGACAATTCGTACTGAGATCAGCGCAGTCTGAGGATTCGTACTGAGATCAGGCAATCTGACAATTCGTACTGAGATCAGCGCAGCAAAAGCATGCCGCGTCCGTCACCAGGTTGGCATCCTGAATTTACCCACCGATCTCAGTTCGGCTCTCGATTCTGTCAACCCCTTGCCACACACAACAAGTGCTGATTTTATGACTGACTCCAGACAAGTTGACCATACCCAGACAAGTCGGCTGTGATCACTACTACGGCTGTGAACACCGCTTTCCCCATGCTATCGCTGGTCTCACCAAGTCAGGTGTGATCGCTTCGCTGTCCAAATCCCATGTCCACGGGTGCGAGCAGGCGGGCTCGTCGCTGATGTCGTGCAGTGAGGCGAGGTACGGGTGCGCGAGGGCGTCCTCAATGCTGATGCGCTGCCCGGGGTCGAACACCAACATGCGCTCGAGGAGGTCAATGGCCTGCAACAAGCAAAGCATAGAATGCACTATCAACTGTGGGATTTGATCTGCTGCCTGAAATTGACAGGATTTCACAGGCAGTGAACAACGTTCGTAGCCAGCCTAGCCACGCAACGGCAGACGAAACGCTTGTTGATGCAACAGTCTCACATTCCAAGCTGGCATGTTCAAGACAAATGGTTTGAGCCTGTTCGTGGCCACGTGCTCCTGTGCTTACCTTTGCATGTGCGTGCGGCCACAAGGTGGTGAGGTTGGTCTTGTGTGCGTGGGGCAGGGAGCGCACGTACCGCCGCGCCTTCTCGCTCTGAATGAAGGCCAAGTCAGCATCGCTGGGAGAACCCAACACCTGTGCAGGAAAGGAACAGATCACACATGATTCAATACTGATCAAATGTCGCTCGCTTCCACTCGCACCGCTCGGCAACACCCACTCACAGACAATACACAATGCTCTCAGACAATGCAGGACACCACCTCCTGGGTCGCTTGCATACCCATTTGACGTCCATCATCATCCATCATGATCACAGCATTGGTCGCCCGGTGTGTTGATATGAGGCAGCTCCCCACCTGCGTGATGACGTGCTGCCAGGTTACTCCTAGCGCCTCACTGGCAACTGACCTGTTGCAGTAAACCGTTTCCTCACCTGTGTGATGAGGTTGAGTTGGTGCACGTAGTCCTTCCCGGGAAACAGCGGCTTGCGGCCCAACAGCTCCGCAAAGATGCACCCAACAGACCTGAAATGACAACACAAGTTTGAACCGTTGGAACCAAGTAGAGCTGGTGACCATGTTTGCACTAACCAGAGCCAGGGATATCTGTGCCTACCAGCAGGCCATCCAAAGACCTGTCACTCGAATCTATTGACGAGAATCTAGGCAGTGGAAGCCAGTGACGGCTATGCGAGGTCGTTGACATGGGTTGCCTCTAGGCAGTGGAAGCCAGTGACGGTTATGCAAGGTTGTTGACATGGGTTGCCCAGCAAGAACTGAACTAGCTACAGTTTGACTGGCGAAGGCGACTGGCCGGCCGATAGCTAGTGGTCAACGGTTGCGATACATGTTCCCCTTCTGCTCTTGCCTCCTCCTCCCTCCCGCTTTTGGGCCCCACTAGCCGGACTGATGAACAATGACAAGAAGACAGAACGCGGCTCCACGACCTAGCCTATGACTGTGCTGCACTGCAGTTTGACTGATCATTGGCGGCTGGTTTCTAGGGGTTGACCACATGGCATCTGCCTATTGCACCCCCACCTGCCAAACACCAATAGCGTCGACAACTGAATGCGACCTGGCCGACCATCTAGCACTTGCATCTTGCCCTCCACCTACCACACGTCAATGGCTGCTGTGTACTCAGAGCTCGACAGCAGCAGCTCGGGCGCCCGGTACCAGCGGGTCACCACGTACTCCGTGAGGAACTCCTGATGCTGGGAGGAGGTAGATCGGGCCAGGCCAAAGTCACAGATCTTTAGGTCGCAGTTGGCATTGACCAGCAGGTTGGACGGTTTCTGCATAGCAGACAGTGTGGGCATGTCAGATTGGATGTCTTCTACAAAGTGGAAGGCAGAGAATGGAAACACTGTTGGTTTGCTTTCCTCTCTTGCCCTCGCTGAGCAGTCCGCCCTGGACTGAATGCAACAACAACAACAACGACAACAACAACCCCAGAGACAAAAGTCTTGGCCTCATCCTGCGCATGCCCCCTGGCCGCCGGTCTACCCTGCCGCTGTTGGTTTCGCCAACACATGCTGTGACCGATGGCATCAAATCAGGCGAGAACTGATAGCCTGTCATCCAGTTTGCAGTGTCTGTGCAGCCATGACACTGTTGGCGGCTGCATTTCTACATGCATGCATGCAGCTTTGATGCACTGTGCAGCTGTTGAGTGTGCCCCATGCATGCAGACTGGCTTGACAGCGTAGCGGCTCTGACAGCTGCCCATGTCCGCCTGAGCCAAGGCAGCTATGCTCCACCTGCAAAGTCCTGTGCCTGGCCATGTGTCATGTGCACTGCATGCAGGCACGTGCCATGCTCCGCTGATGCCAACCACACCGCATCGATCGTATGCTCTGCCATGTGACCATGCCTGGTCCATGTCATGCGCCTCTGCCCGCCCCAGTTGATGCACAGCGAGTAGGTCCTAGTCCACCTACCAAGTCTCTATGAAGGATGTGTGCAGTGTGGATGTACTTGAGACCTCGCAGCACCTGCATACATGCACATGGGCAAGCGAAATGCTCTCACAATACAAACGTATGAATCTGGGAACAGGCCAAGATGAAAGTACGGTCCTTGATGCCGGTGGCTTTCATGCTGCGTGGGTAAGAGTATTGCTCTGATACCCTGCACGCATGTCTGCATGGATGTGAGAACTCAAGCCCATCCATGCAGCCCAGTAGCCTGTCAGCTACACATGGCAGCCCAAGCACCTTCAGTTCCTTGCCTCACTACATGCCCAAGCGTAAGCGAGTGCGCATGCACGTCTTCCAGGGCTGCCATGCTCTCATGCGCGCTACCATGCACATGCACAAGACATTTGCCTCCCCTTGCAGCAACCCTGGAGCCCATTCCAACCCGCACCTGGTACAAGAAGTACTGGCAGTGGTCATCTGACAGAGGCTGTGGAGACCTGATGATTTGGTGAAGATCAGTGTCCATGAGCTCGTACACCACGTACACATCTTTGAACTGTGTCCGGACCAGAGGCGGGATGATGTCCTTGATCTGGACAATGTTCTCGTGGTTGAGGTGGCGGAGCAGTTTGATTTCCCGGAGCGTGCGCTTCGCGTCCACGGCATTCTCAAACGCGTTGGTTATTTTCTTAATGGCGACCTTTTGGTTGGTCTCCAAGTCGCGTGCCGAGCTGCAGCAGGCAGGCAGGCATGAATTGCCTTGGAGTTCAAATGCGCAGGGGCAGATTGGGCGTCTGCTGTGCCAGCGTGCCAGCGTCAACTGGGAGCTGTCTCCAAATCTGAAAGCCCGGTCCACGCAGCTGTTGTAGAGGCCTTGCATCCTCATCGAGTCCCATACGTACCATACGACTCCATAAGCCCCTTTTCCAATGGGTTTCAGAGGCAGATATCTCGCGGGACACTCAAACACGCTGCCACACACCTGCGTGTGCCAGAGTGGCAAAACCTGCTGCATGGGCCCCAGCTCATGTGATTCTGTTTGGGGCAGCATGCTAGGTAAACCCTCACCAGGAAGCAATTGTACTCTTTGTTGTTTGTTGGGTGCTGCTTGGTGCTGAAGGTCACCCCGTCCTCGCTGCCGATGTCTTGTGACATGCTTTCAGACGAAGACCGCTGTGTTACCCATTAGCTCGTCAGCCTTTCAACATGTTTCAGGCTGTCTGCTGTCGCTTGTGAGGTTCTTGCGCTGCCTGTCGGTCAAAAATTGGAATGCTCTTCTCGCTCGGAACGCACAGAAGAGACGGAATCGTAACTCCGATGATGTTTTGACGAAAGACGCTCCGCACTTGCATCATGCAGTTTGCAACCGTCACCTTGTGCACGTGGCCCGCCACTCTGACTTGGCACCAGCCACAGCTGAGAGACCGGCACGCCATACATCCTGCTATCCTTGCATCCTCATACACAGCTACCCTTGCCCAGCATCTGACTCAGCCACACCCCAGGGCTCCCAAACCCTGCCTCACCTACTCCAGGCACAGCCGTCACAGTCAGTTCAAAGAACAGTCACAGCTACTTTAACCATTTGAAGCTAAGCTCTGCATTAGGCAATTTATCTGATGGCTGGAGGATTGAAGCCTCCCTCAGAGGAGGATGAGCAGCAGGAGAAGGTGGCGGCTGGGCAGGGTGTGGTGTTCTGCCTAGAGGATGCACAGCTAGAGGTGGCGCAAGTAGGAAAGGTAAGGCATCTGTACTAATGGCACTTCCACGGGTTCCAGTCATTCTGGCCTAGCACACGAAAGCCTTACGGCACATAGAATCTCATCATGGCCGAACATGCTTCACCATTGCACCACAGCACTGCTGCATGCTCTGGCTGGCATGCGTGCTTTCGAAAGCCGCAGGCTGCCTTAATCACTTCGGAGTCGCGGCATAGCTGACTATGGGCTGGCTTGGAAGGGCCATGTCAGCCATCTCTAGGTTTACGTCTTTTTGAATGAGGGCGTTCTCTAGTTGCCAATTGTTAGTACAGGTGCAGCTGAAAGCTACGTGGCTTGCCTGTCACACGCTACACACATGCTTCAGTTTCACCCAGTCAACATCATCCAAAACGGCACCAGCAGACTGGCAGTTCAGGGACGTGTTTGCACACTCTCACACAGCCCGCAGTTCCCTCAGTTACCAGTACACCCATGCTCTGAACGTCCCTCAGGCGTACGTGCTTCTCAACTGCGATGACCATGCGACGTACCTGCGCAAGCACAAGAAGGACCCAGCCCTCTACCGGCCTGACATCTGCCATCAGGTGGGGCTGCCTAGCAACAATTTGAGGCTGCACACGCACAACAGCGGGCGGCGGGTGCATGTGTGGGTGGAAGACTTGTTGGGTGACGTGGCATCATCATGGGAGTTGGTGTAAAGGCCGTGACGGTGCACAGGAGAGGTGACAGATGTGCAGCAGGCAGGGCCAGGACAGGGTGAAGGAGAGGGTGTAGGAGAGGGTGTAGGACAGGGTGAAGGAGAGGGTGTAGGAGAGGGCGTAGGAGAGGATGTAGGAGAGGATGTAGGAGAGGGCGTTGGGGAGGGCGTTGGGGAGGGCGTTGGGGAGGGCGTAGGGGAGGGCGTAGGGGAGGG
>QAXH01002647.1:4090-29341 GCA_004335635.1 Chloromonas sp. AAM2 | reverse complement strand
AGTCACACACCATCTGTCCCAGAACTGGGAGTCGCACAAAAACTGTCCCAGAACTGCCAAACTTTTTTTTTCTGTCTGCCATCAAGTGACTACCGTGCGTATTGTGGGCAGTTGCCAGAACACTGATTGTTTCATGCTAACCTCCTTAAATCACAAGGCCTTTGCCGTTGTATGAGGAAGCTCATCCAATTCAGCACCTGCACCAACAACAAAAAAAAGATGTTTGCCAGTTCTGGGACACTCGCAGCCCACACCGCAAGCACAGCCACCCCTACCTGCAGCGAAACTGAGCATGCTGCCACCGTCCGAGTTATAACAGCGGCAGCCAACCAGCACATACAGCATGCCCCAAAAACAACAACCTCAAAATGGATCACTGACGCCACCATACAGCTTTGCGATATGAAGCGAGCAGCCCACGCCCACTGGCTGACATTACGCACAGCATTTACAGCTCTTTTTTCAGACACATCGCCAGAACAGCTGGTGTTCCAGTACCACTTAGCAGCCGACACAGCAGCAGCCTTAACAGCCTACAAGCAGCTCAACCGCCAGGCCTGAGTAGCCGCACGTCAGGACCGCAACACCTACCTACAGCGCAGAGCCAAGGAGATGGACGACCACATGCACGCACACCAGACCAGCGCAGCTTTCCGCATCGCAGCAGAACTCAGGGGCAGTCAGAAGCAGAATCAAGTGCAAGCCAACTAGCGTCATGTGCGAGGAACAGCGTCATGTGAAGGCAGTTGTTGCACGGTGCCAAAAAGTTCTGAGTGAGTTACAAGTTGCATGGTGCCAAAAGAAAAAAGTTTGCCAGTTCTGGGACAACTCTTGTGTCCTGCACTGGAACCAGTGGTGTTGTGAAAATTCCACAGTACTTGCAGTTAAACCTGTTCAACGAAAAAGCAGTTTCTGTGTGTCAGTCCGGTCACATCACTGGGTCACAAGGAATTGTCCCAAAACTGGCAAACTTCTTTTTCTTGTGCGTCCATTCCTTACAAGCCAACCGTTAGGCACAAACAAATTTCCACACAAGCCTGTTCTGGGCTGTGACGTTAGCCTTCGCGACTTGTTTTGTGTTCGGCCTTCCGTTGGCCTGTCCTGCCCGCTTTGTTTGCTGCGCTCAATTCGTTTTCTTGCTCAGGGTAGGTCATGGCGGTACCCATTCCATTTCCTGCCCTGTGACGGCTGCCCTGCTGTCGCCAACGTATGGGTACGCGAGGTCATACCCAGCCTTGTGTCCTGCATGGCTTGCCAGCGTTTGCACTCAGATGCACTCAGATACCCTCACAGCGCTCGTGTACCAAATACTATCCAACTACCATCGTACTGCGTTGTGTACTGCCCGCGTGACAGCCAGAACATGACACGCTGGACAAACCACACGCACCCTCAACTCATCTGCCAAGGCTGTGCCAGTACACAACTGACTAGTCTCACACTTCAGGTTGTCACAATCCACACAACTGACACGTGATGCCCTCAAGACGAAACGAGAAACGTCCAAGTGCATGCTGCACACCAAATCACATGGCACTTCCGTTAGTGCGTGCCTGTGCAAACCGCTCAGGGTGGCATCTGGTCGCAGGCGCACGAGGCAAGCTTGCATACAACAAAGCCAGGCCGCAGGCTTGTTCCAAGAGCCAAACAAAAGCAAACGCCGATGGAAGCAGAAGATCCAACCGTCATGAGTCATGAGTAATGAGTTTTGCCAGTCCATCTCTGTCAGGGCTACAACAGCCTGTACAGAAGCTTATGTCATTCACTGTAAGTCAAGTTAATGGAAAGCAAATCCTTACTTTCAAACAGGAAAGAAACGAAATACGTACTTAACGTTATCAGCTATCATACCAACAATGCTTTGAGGTCACTTGTCATAGCGCTCATTAGCACTCCGGTCAAATCTTGCAAAACTCAACATTGCCATCGCCATTGCGCTTACAGTTCCGCCCGCATGCCTGCTGCTTTTTCAACCGACGTTTGCCCAAGGACGATGTAGACCCAAGGCAAAAGCGTCATAACAGGTTTAATGCTCGATGGCGTCATTTCCAGCCCATGCACCCCATGCACATTTTCACGTTTGCTATCAATGCCATGGTGCTAGCTGGGCCACGATCTTGTTTACTTGAAGCCTTACAATCATCACGCCAAGCAAGATAGCCTGCAGATTGTAAGCAGGCCCCCCTTCTTAACTAGAATCCTTACGACAACTATACCAAGAAAAGAAGCATGTCCTCACCAACTGGCTAACTGCCGACTGCCAGCCAAACACATTGCAAATTCAGTCTTACTGCCAAAACTTACTTGGCACGTTACACGGAACACACACCCTTCACAGCGTTGCCGCGTGGAAAAAAACACCATCACGTGTGATGTGTGTGTGCAACTAAAGATGCTGGATGATTTTACTTTGCCAGGTCATTGGAAATAAACTAGTGATGGAAGAGTGAGAGGAGTGCTTTCGAAATCAGAGGACAATACTGCTACATCCGGTCCGTTAGCATATGCAAGCGTGGGTGTGTGAGTGGGTTTGAGGGAAAGTTTGTGTGTGCAACATTGAGAGAGGCTGTTCTGCCTCCCTTTCTCTGGCCTCAGACATTGTCCTTGACATTGTCCTTGGCGGCTTGGTGTTCTGCCTTCCTTTGGCCTGCCCTGCCTGCTTTCTTTCCTGCGCTCAATTCGTTTTCTTGCTCGGGGTATTCCATGCTCTGCAGCAGCTTCCCTGATGTAATATATAGAGGGAGAGAAGAGCACATGCCGAGGCCGTGTAATGCACATACTCGCAGTACCAAATATACTATCAAATACTGCTCAGAATGAGCCCTAGTATCAGGTGTGCGTCAGAGCCATCCGAGACAGAGACGAGAGACTGGCCACGTTTTATGATGCCCATCTTTGCAATGATGCGTGGGGCACAGGGGGAATGCATGCGCGCACGCGTGTGTGTGTGTGTGTGTGTGTGTGTGTGGAATGCACGAAGTGACGGCCACCACGGAGCATGTAGTCAATCGGACTTGGCATGCCTGTCCAAGGCTACTGCACAATGTCCAAGGCTGTTGAACAGTCAGACCATACAGACCCTGCTGATGACTGGCAATGTGCTTTTGCATACTGACAGCAGCCTGACATCAAATCTCATCTCCTGTAACTGTTTCTGACTGCCCAAAGCTGGCGGTGTGTGTGTCCAAGGCATTGACCCAGCATCCAAGGCTGCCCTGATGTGTCCAAGGCATTGCCTCAGCGCCCAAGGCTGCCCAAGGTTCAAATATGAAATCACGGATGCCGGCAGAGAAAGGAATGACCATGAAGTTGTTTCAGTGGCTGTCCCGGTCCAGAATCACGACCTTGTTTTGTTCCGAGTCTTCCGCATCAAGGGAAGCGTGGGAGGCTTTGGGTGTCAGGTGTGCAGGATTGGGTGGGTTTGACCTCACAGATGAGTGTGCGGGTGTGGGTGGATTTGACATCTTGAGTGAGAGGTGTGTGGGCATGGGTGGAAAGTGTGAGACTGGCTTGATCCACTGCACCGGTGACTGCTCTTGAGCCATGTCTAAGGCAAGATCCTTCCAGTGACTGCATGAACACGGTGCGAGGCAAGAATGACAAGCAGGAGTGAGACCAGGGCAAAAAATGGCTAGAGCAGGGATAGCCTTTGTGAACATGCAATCAGAAGTGTGGCTGCTTCACTAATTTGCAAGAACGTAAGGATGGTTCCCGCCCGTGACAACAACCTGAGTCCAATCTCTAAGTATGACTCTCACTTACTTGCAGTTGTCCTCATGGCCATAACCGTATGACATCTCCAAGTGTGGTCCCTCACTCACTTGCAACAACCCTAGTCAGATCTCCAAGAGTAATCTTCACTCACTTGTAGTTGTTTTCTAGGCACTGCAGCATGGGCTGAACTCCGGGGAACACAACGGTGAAGGTCCGGAAGAGAGGCAGGGCAACAAAGTCAAAGAAACCGACCTGTAACCGAAAGCACATCACGCACGGTTGCAGATGGGGGCGTAAATTTCCATAACGTCTCGTTTGACTGACAAGATGAAAAGCGCATCACTGTGCAACATTTTACGTTTCTTCTTCGAAACACATCGTAACTGGCATCATATCACACGCTTTCCGGCAGTGGCTTCCCCCCACGTGCCTCACAGCCGTTTCTTCCTGCACGTGTCCCACCTGACTCTTAGTAACGCCTGGTTTGCTGCGGTCGAACAGGGGGGAGATGGGCAGCCCGCGTGCGCGCTCCTTGTCGCCCTGCTTGAAAAATTCCTCTGCAGGCCAACCAGCAAAACGGGCCCAGATGAGCACCGGCACAGCTGTGAACTCAGGATCCAGGTCAAGTGCCCTGCACCCTTTGCAACACCACAGTTCCTTGTGCACTGCATGTCTCACTAGGTCACTCATTGGGCAGTTATTGATGGTCAAGCTATCACTTTGTTCGCCTCATGTGCTTTGTTTTCTTGTCTGGTGCATAGGCCAGGCCGGAGTCCATGCAGCGCATTCCGTATCCTATGACGGCCAGTGGTGCAAACAGATATGTACTGTTTTGATGTTGTGAATAGTTGAGTGCAGTTCAGTGGACCTTTACCCTCGTCCTTTGTGCTTTCGCGCACCTTCTAGTACCTTGACCCAACGACGATGGACCTGCGGTGCATGCATCACGTGACACAAAGTCAGTTACCTCATACACGTGACACAAAGTCAGTTACCTCATACACGTGACACAAAGTCAGTTACGTCCCACACACGTGACACAAAGTCAGTTACGTCCCACACACGTGACACAAAGTCATTAGTTACATCACACACGTCACACACGTGACAAAAAGTCAGTTACGTCACACACGTCACACACGTGACAAAAAGTCAGTTACATCCCTGTTCAGACCCAGCCACATACATCACAGGGCGCTCCAGTCGCACTCCAACACACAGACACCCAAAGCACAGAGCTGCCCAACGTTTCTCCGTTTACACGTTTGTTTTCTACACTCACCTCCTCTTTCTCCGCCAAATGACCCAAATCCGCCACCTTAAGGGCCATCTGCAAACAAAGTGTAACGCAGCGGAGAGTGAGCGGGCAAGTCAAAGCAAGTGAAAGTAGAAACAAGCATTCCGTACACGGCAAGGGACTAGGATCAGGGTTTGTCAAGTGCGACTGCTGGGAGGTTGCTGAGGAATGCGATGGGGGTCAGATGTTGTTCTAACACTCCCAGGAAGAAGGGGCGTTAGCTGAATCAAGTCACACGCCTGTGCCGCTCCCTGACCGACCCAATCACCGGAGAAAACCTCTGCCCTAACCCCCGACCACCCTGGCTCCTCCTTACCCTACTCTACCTTACCCTACCCTTACCCTTGCCCTAACCTTACCCCACCCTTACTCTACCCTTACCCTTACCCTAGGCTAACAGACTATGGTAAGTGTTGCCCATATATACTAGACTACCAGCTAACCCTAGGCTAACCCTAGGCTAAGCCTATCCCACCTGCAGACTGAGCATTCTCTCTGTCTCGTCCAGTGGGCTGATGGGCCCGTCATGTTTACTCTGAGTCACGTGAGATTCCTTGTGGGGATCCATCACCGCAACCTGCACAGCACACGGAACTAGGGTTTGGCAACTAGGGTTCATGACGGGAATTCAGTTGGCCGTTTCTGCTGCAGCCAGGCTGCTGGAGTGTGAAAGCATGGCAACTTGCAGGGGACGCGACTGGAGTTTGCTTTTGAACCACCGTGCCAATAAGCTATCTAAGTGGCTGCTACCCCAAATCACATGCTCCTCGCTCAGATCACACGCTGGTTGCTCAGATCACGTGCTCCTCGCTCAGACCACGTGTTGCTGATTCAGATCACGTGCTGCTGGTTCAGGTCACGTGGCGCACCTGGTTGTGAAATGACACCATTTTCATCATTGAGGTCGCACCGATGGTGACCCTCCTGCTCATGCTTTTGGAAGGGGGCGGCCCAGCAGCAGCCCTGCAGGAAACAAGCAGTAACAGACACATAACAAACTAGTAACGGGCAGGTAACAGACACATAACAAACTGGTAACGGGCAGGTAACAGACACATAACAAACTGGTAACGGGCAGGTAACGGGCAGGTAAAAGGCAGGTAACAGGCTGGTAGCAGACGGTTGGCATGAGACAAGGGCGCGATTGTGTGGGGTGTTTAAGGCTCAGACATGTGAGCGTTTAGTGCTTATGTACGTGGGTGTTTAGGGCTTACGCATGTGTGGGTGTTTAGGGCTTACGCATGTGTGGGTGTTTAGGGCTTACGCATGTGTGGGTAGGGCTTACACATGTGTGGGTGACGCATGTGTGGGTGTTTAGGGCTTACGCATGTGTGGGTAGGGCTTACACATGTGTGGGTGTTTAGGGTGACAATCCTCAACCACAAGGACACCTGACAACTTTGAGCAGTCCTCCTCGAACTGAAGGCCATGTAAACAACAACAACATCACTAGTAGGCAACCAATGGCAAACACCAGTTGCTGGCTATCTGTGTATTGGTGGTGCACATTCAATACAATCGTGTTGCATGCCCTGTTGCATGCGAGAACCCAGAGTTCAAAGTGGCAACCACCCACAGGCACACTCCTCTGTATTCTCCTCGCCCCGTTGCCTTCCCCCCTTGCCCCTGCTGAGCAATGCTCCCCGGACTGAAGGCCATGTAAATAACAGCAACAACACTCTTCTGTACCTTGTACCCGTTACTCACACTTCTGCCGCTTCAATGGCCTGCTTGTGCACGCTCTTGAACTGGCTGGTGATGGTCAGATGCTGAAAGACACCAACAAGCATCACAAGGCAGGAGTCAGACAAGACTGTCCAACATGGCAACAAACATGCACATGGCCAGTTCCCTACTCAAGGCAAGATATCTACGGAGAACAGAGCTGGCTTTACACATGAATTTGATTACAAGCATTTGCTGGTTTTGGTGCACTGAAGCACTCAATAGGTCACCTATCTCCCGCCTATCATCCTTTCCCCTTTGCCCCTGCTGAGCAGTCCTCCCCGGACTGAAGGCCATGTAAACAACAACTACAAACAGCAACAACAACAACAACAACAACAACAACAACAACAACAACAACTGAAGCATTTGCACGTGACCAATGCAGGCCTAAGAACAGCTATGAATTGGGAGGTGAATGCAGAAGATGTCATCCTGTGTGTTGTTGCATGACGTGTACTGCAGGTCTTGAAACTAATGTTTCAGAGACTACCACAAGCCTAGCTGCCCACGCCTCACTTGTTTCATATCGGTACCGAGTACAAGCTCAATGGTGACCTGCGCTCAAAGCCATTCATAGAAATGTAACAAACCAACCAACAACCGAAGTAACAGACAGACAGGCGAACGAATGTCGGGAAACGGGCCACACATGTCGACAGAGCAAAGCCATGGTGATGATGTTGATGACCATGATCTGCCGTGATTCCCATGTTTTGATGGTTTTACTTGACGCAGCACGTTTTCATTTCCTCAAATAGATAGAATGTCTCACAAAGTAGAATAGTAGAGAATGTTCACAATCAACGTTTACAATCAACGTTCACAATCAATGTTCGCGATACTTGATCCATCTTCTGTTCGACTTGTCGGACGAGACAGATGTAAAATTACACCCACTCACTCACTCACACCTGTCTCGGCGAGCTAATGATCTTACCTTGCGCAGCACGTCCCGCATTTCCTTGGACAGGTGCCCCACAAAGTCGTTGGCTGGGTGTTTGAGCAGGCTGTACATGGCGGCCAGATGGTGGTTCTCCATCGGTGAACGATCTGAAAACGGTCAGGAAACGGTCAGAACGGCGTGAAACGTCACGATGTATGGGGTCGCTCTTGGATTTTACGCGCTCTGTGACAACGTTGTACCAGAAGCAGAGTTTGCATATCGATACTTGAGCTGACAAACACGGTCAGAAACGGTACGCTGTCGGCTGTGGGCATCAGCACCGCCTGTAGCTAAGTATGGGGCAACTGATAACAGCAGTACACTCACCGTTATACCGAAGGGCAAGCATGTTTTCCGTTGTAACCAGAAAGTCGTTAGTCACACCCTCATGTTCGACGTCATGTGATGCCGCCGCCATGAGACACGCTAGGTGGCGGATGGGGTCGACGTACGTGCCCATGAAACCGCCTCTTGTTAAAACCATGTGAAACGTCTGGAGCACGTCTGCTGCATGAATCTTGCAGTGGTAGGGATTGTCCATGTAGCTGCACTCCAGGGCCTGCAGGAGTTGGGTAAGGGTAGGGTAAGGGTAGGGTAAGGGTCAGTTGGCGTCCAGGTAGAGGAGGCATAGTGACGGTAGGTCGAAGTTGGCGCCCAGTGAGACGATAGGTAAGTCAAATATATTGAACATCAGCTATCTGTTTATTCAGGAACGCCGTCACAGGACATCAAGGGATGGGCATCGCCCTGTCCGACCCTGAACACGACAGCAACAGGGCAGGAAAACGTGGAGCCCCAGCACAGTGCGGCGCCAAGACATAAGACCAGAGACACAAAAGGGAGCCCGTCACGTGGCGCGCACCTGTAAGAAACGTGCGACTTTAACAGGTTTGAGCTTGAGCGACTCCATGAGCCCTGCCCTGTGTATGAGGGCATAGCCTAGCACACTCAACGGCCGGCCAAAGCTCGCATCGTCCAAGGCAAACGCGTCGAAAGTCCAACTGGTGTACGCTTGCTCTAGAAGACGGCTCAACTGCGAGTGGGTTGAAAATCGCGGTCCGGTTGGCATAGGATCGGGTTACGAGAAGATCGAAACAGTTGCGCTTTGGGAAGGCGACCGGGCCCAGAGCAAGGATCTCCGTTGCGGTCAGTTTCCTAGGCTTCTATGTAAGCTGACTGCGTACGCAAAAGGTCAGCGCAGATGATTAGGCAGTTCATCGGTTTACTTTACAACCAGATCGTTTGTGGCTTATGTGGCACGCTGGCTTTGATGTCAGTTCATTATGGAATGACAATGACGAGGGTTGACTAAGGGTTTGCTAGGATTTGCCTCACCTCATCATAAACCGCCGGTGTGACCTCCACAGCCGTTGCTGCTTGGACGCCAGCGGCAAAATCGCCACTACTTTGCTGAGATCCGTTAGCGAGGCCACTTTTAACATTCTCCAGGTTCTGACTGTTGTTCCTAAACGCGAACATGTTGGATAACCGTCTGACTCTCGCTTTGACTCCATTCCCATTCGTGCTTGGCGACAATGGTGAAGCAGCGCTTCCAACTCCGCCGGGCGGTGTTCCGGGGTTAGTGCCCCGATGCGGCTGCTCGTCGGTCCCGTGCCTGACCCCGCCCACGACCAAACCGCACTCCGAGCCACCTAACAACCCGACTTCTTGAACCGCTGTGTGACCGTCACACGCGTCATAATTACTTCCTACACTATTCGCGCGCGCGGCCTGCCACATGGTGCTTGCGCGTCGAGTATTGGTGTTCGGATTGTCCAACTGACCGCGCAGCATGCGCGTCAGCACGACCTGAAGATCTCCATCCGATCCTGCAATTCCGCCACTCAGAGTCGAAGACCTGGCATGGAGCAGCTCGTCGATCTCATCGACGTCCAACAGCCCGGACTGGTCACGTGCGCCCTGGTGGTTGGGACCCTTGCCGATCAAACCGAACAGCGCGTTCGCAACCTCGTCGTCTAAATCCGCTGCCCTGAGCTGTTCGCTCAAGTCCGTTGGCCTGTAGATGTCCTGGAGACTAAGCAGGGTGGCCCTTAGCTGAACCACGGTGGCGGGATCAGGCAGGCGGCCTTGGAGACAGTTGGACAGAAGAGCAAGCATCACCTACGGACAGTGGGAGGCATGCATGCATGGTGTCATGTGTGACTCTGGTGTGGTGTGGTGTGGCTCTGGTGTGAAGGGGTGTGTGACAATGCCAGCACAGCCACGTGATGTGTGTGACGAGACCTGGCAGAAACATGTCATAACGAATTTCCTAAAATGCTTACCTCGGCAGGTGTGTTGAGCTCAAAGGCGTCATCAGCCCTGAAGCCCACGTAGGAACTGCGCCTCTTGAGCTTGGCCACTAAGTGCTGGGGGACCAGGGAGTAAAGGAGCAATTGGTGTTGTACCCTGCAGTGACGGGATAGGGTAGGGTAAGGGCAGGGCAGGGCAGAGTAAGGGCAAAGTAAGTACCAGAGCAGGGTGTTTGTAAACGCCTTAACGGTCAGAAGGGATAAGACTGTAAGGGAGAATAAGGATTGGTGGGTGATGATCTCACGTCTCTCTGCTTCTGTGCTTGGTCTGATCTGTGATCTGATCACACTTTTGCAGCAGCACATCACATTGATTGTGTGATGTGTGTGAGATCTCACCTGCTGACCAGGAGCATAGACACCATCAGCGCCAGCAAAGCGCTGATGATGACAACCACTGCGCAGAAATCATAGCAGAGCGAATGAGACAAGTGAGAGAAAGGCATCATAATGTGCAACCTCAAAAAGTGTAAACGAACGATTGTGGCGCGTGTTTGTAAGCCTCAGAATCGTGTGCGGGCAGAAAACAGCCAGACAGAGCCAGACATGATAAAAATCGTTCAGTGCCTGATAGCAACACAGTGCACAGCCACAAAACATTCATGATCACAACACGTTCAAGACCAGCTGAAGGGCCCAGATTGAAGGGCCTGCCCACGGTTATCCACTCAGTGCAGCCAGGAAACAGCAAGGAAACGGTCAGCAACGGTAGCATCCTTCTCCACTTACTGGCATAGATGGGCGCGGCCCATGTGATGCTCCAACCATCAGAGGGCGACACATGCAGCGCCCACTGTACCAGCAAACACGCCAGGGCAACAAAGAGGTCGGTTTGTCGGTTTGTCGGTTTGTTGGTTTGGTTGGTTTGGTTGATTTGGTTGCAAGCCCACCAAACACACCTTGATTTCACCCAGTATGCTTGCACATCCTCTGAGTATGCAACGTTGCCATGTAATAATGATGTTATTGATGCCGAATTCTCTCGGGATTTCCTCACTCACTGGTATAAAGCCCGTCCCATTGATATCCAGTATGGCGGTTTCTGGGTCCTCCACGTGGTCACGTGACTCAGCCAGTAACGCCATCCCATCATAACCGGGGGTGGGCGGCAGGCTGACGGCAGCCTGCACTAGCTTGTAATTGTAACCCTTGTTCCTGTGGCGCAAAGCACACATGCAAGGACAGGATTGACCATGGATGTGTGCAGTTGTCGTCTGCTTCCTGCTAGCTTCTTGGCGCTACACAAAGCAAGAGACGAGGCTTATTCATGGGTGTGTATTTGTACCTCTTGTTCCTGTGGTGTAAACGCAACATTAAAGACAAGTAAAAATAAAGAAAATAAAGAAAAAAAATTGCATCCACCACTCTTGCTAGTTGTCGTTTCGCAATATGACACAGCAACGCACAAAGCGAACATGCAAGATTCTTTTAAGTAACAGTGCTGTAGAGGAATTCACAGGCCCAAGATGGCCAACTGACGCACTGAAGCCATTGAATCCAGCGTGCATAGAGAAAAGTGATTATTTAGGTGGCTGCGTGCTCCTTTTCCATCCAAAACAGCTTGAAACGTCCTGTTAAAGGCTTATTTTGCCTCTGCCTACCCCTTTAAGCTGCCAAACTACAGTAGGCCAAAAGCTGTGCAATTATGTAATGACGCCCGCTGATGTGCCATGTGAAGCAACTGTGTAATGTGGCCGTGTAACTGTAGCCGTGTAATGATGAATGCACCAGTGCTGTGCCAGCCGCTCCTAAAATCCACTCACACTAGCTCGTGTAGCGGGCTCTTGGTGCCGTTGACCACCAAAACAAAGGGTATGGCTGCCAGGACAAAGCCCCAGAACTGCAATGCGGGCAAAAGCAGTACAGCAGTGTTTTTTTTTTACAAGAAGCATCATGGCCTGGGAAGCAGTAAATCAACAAGTGCAACTAGCCTGCAACTGACGAAAGGAGGCTGACATGCGCCATGTGCTGCAGCCAAAGAGCGGTCTGATGGTCACTTTGAGGAGTCTTAGGTGCACTCTTAAGAGCCACACTCTCACTGCCAATAAATTCAGCTACACCTTGGTGCCAGGAGGTGCTAAAATCGTGAAGGATGTGGCAAGAAGGCACATCATGGTGGTGTGCACTTTCACCACCCCTGGATTCAAAGTGCAAATCTCGGTGATAACGATGTCAAGATACTCTATCAAGTCACCTAACCTCTGGGTGGATGTCAAGATACTCTACCAAGTCACCAAACCTCTGGGTGACATCATCATTGTCATCATCACATGGGTTCCCATGGTTCAAACCCATGGCACTGCGGCTGGTCTTGGTGACCATATTATTGTACTCACATAATAATCACGTAGTATGATCAGCCTTACCTTGCTACTCGTGTCTGCCTTGTAGCATATGCCGGGTGGGCACATGGGTGAAACAGACACTGTCTGGTTGAACGTTTCAGAAACGGACACGCCGGAAATGAAAACGGCTTTGGCAGCTGAGATGCACAGGGTGCCGTCCTTAAAGGGCAGGGGGCCATAAAGGGAAATGTTTTTCCGAGCCATTGCCGCCAATGAACTCTGCATGGGTCAGTTAGGGTTAGTTGGGTTGTTTGAAATACAAAGAGGTTGGTCACGGGTCAGCAGGTGGACACAATGAACGGTGCTAGAAATAGAACACTGTGAACGAGTGGGGTTGGATAGGGTACAGCTGACGTGGATTAAAAATTAAAAAATTATATATGATGATTTGACAATCATTGTCCCATGCTCTGATATCAGTCTTCAAGCCCTAATCCTTGCATGGTCTTGGCAATTTTTCTTTCACCGTTGACATCCAACGAAAACAGGCAATAATCTGCAAAGAATCTTAGCATAGCCTGATGGTGACGTTATCTCACATTCAGGTATTGGGGTGCCAGCAGGTCGTAACCAATGAGCTCCATCTCTGCGCCATATGGGAGTGGGTAGACGTTCTGCACTATGCCTTGGGGGGCCAGGATGAGGGCAATGTTGGGATACTTGAGCTGCGGCCACATGCAGCAACGTGAAGGTTTAGGGCTTAGGGCTGAGGGTATGAGGTTTAGGGTTAGGGTGTGGATGTTGTACACCTCCTTAGCCATGTGACAGGACCCATGTGGTGCCCATGTGACAGAAAGCATGGTACTTCGTCCATGTGACCAAGTTCATGTGGTGCGCATGTGACAGATCCCAGAACGTCGCGCACACGTTCTGCATGGCCCAGTAATCCAGTGCGACAAATTTCTGCATGTGTCTGCACGTGCCCTCTTACCCTCTGGCCATCAACCAGCACTTCTCTCTACCTGGCCTCAAGCCTGATGTATGCAATCTGACACAGCACGGAGCCTTACCTGCCCTGGCACTCAACTGCCTCAGATAATTGCTTCCAGCCTGCCCCGGCTGTACATGGGCAGAAGGCATTCTAAGTACTTAGCTGCAGCGAATGATTCTTTGTGCCCAGTGCCGTTTGCCTACTGCACGAAAGAAAATACGCCGGTCGGCGTGGCCGAGTGGGCAAGCCCAACCCCCATGCAAGGTGCCTATTGCATGTATCAGTGCACGGGGTTGCATGCACGACTGTGAACCCAAGACCCAAACTCCAGACTCCAGACTGCCTTGTCTCCACCCGCCTCTCACAATGGATCAGTATGGCCTGTGCACTCATTCTGATCCCTAGCGATTGTTGGCATGGCATGGCATGGCATTCGCAGCGGCTGCTAACAGTGTGGCATCATCACATGGCAAGCGAACCAGACGATAGCAGGTGGGCCTACAATGCTGCAGCCAAAACAATGCAATCACTGACCAGCAACGGCCACCCTACTCTTCATTGTTTTCATTTGATCACTCTCCATTTCCATACCGGGCTTAACCGACCGTCGACACCTCCTATCACACACCCAATCCCATCTGCACTTCACCAGCCCAATCCCGTCTGCACTTCACCAGGTGGGCCTTGCAACTGCCACAATGCGGTGACTACACATCCACTCTCCCCTTGTCTCAAACTGCATGCCATCACCTATCCCACCTCCACCCACCACTCTACGCCTCCTATCTCACCTCCATTTCATCTCGCACCTTCACACATTCAATTTCGTGGCACCTGGACCCCCATCTTCACACCGCATCAGTGCAAACATATCTCCCCTTGCCCCTCATCGTCTCTTCTACTCCTTTAACCTGGGCACAACGAGCCATGATTGACCCACAACCGACCGCCCTCCATGCTTCCTGACCGTTGACATTGAAACCCACATCCTCCCCTTCTCATGCTGAACCTCCTGTCCTTTCCCATGCTGAACCTCCTGTCCTTTCCCATGCTGAACCTCCTGTCCTCTTCCAGCCCCCATGTTCCCACCTCATCCAGTACCGTGGCGGCAGCCGCTGGGAACATGCTTGCCAGGGCACCATAATCCATGCCCAGCCCTGCTGCCACGTACGCGGCTGTGCCAGACACAGGCTGCATGATGGCTAACAGCTGGCTCTCCAGCTCCTGTGTCGCGGCCATGGCAGCTGCGCACGTGTGCAGAAACATGAACAACATCTCCATCCGCACTTGGTGATGTTGGCATGTGCATGGGATGAGCTTGCAAGCTTAAGCGATACAAGATCATGCGAAGCCATGAGCAGCCCATTGCCATAGCAGGTTATCTGCATGTCATTGATGAACGTTAAGTGCAGCATGTGTGATTCTTGTGGTGCGCCACCACCCTTGCCCATATTCGCACTACGGCTGTTGAACTTCCCACGTCAGCCATGCCAGGTGTGTTGACTCCTGGCCAATAGTGATCGCATTGCTGATCGCTTGCATCGCCCATGCACGCACCTGCCAGAGCTGCAGCCCTGGCATTCTTGGTGTGCGACTTGGCAACCTGCCATGCGACGATGATTCCCACAGCCGTGCCGACGGCGAATACGACCAAAGATATCAATACTATAAGTGGTCTTGCCCGTAGCGTGTCCCAGAGCTCCTGTGCAGCAAGAATTGCGGTTTTTGTGGTGCATTACTACTGGACGGCGCAGGTCTAGCATAAATCTATTCCGCTGGCCAGCATGAGACTGCAATGAAGGCGCATTATTATTATCCTGGATTCAAATACGGCCGCACGTTTGCCTGCGGCTGGTTGCAGGGCTGCGCTGAGCAACTTACATTGTTCTCACGCTTAGCCGCTCCAAGTGATGCTTCAAATCTGGCATGCTTGCTTGGTTTCTTGTCTTGCGGCGTCTCCATGCTTGCCGTGGCGCCATGGTCCCCCATGGCTCACCCTTTCACCACCATGCGCCGATCAGTGGGTGCAGTCCTTATACTCACATGAACTTTTTCAGTCTTACTTGACGGTTCAGAACAGCGACGACCAATTGATGAGCGGAGTACGGCCCGTACCACAGGAAAAACGTTACTTTTACGACCTGAAGGGATAACAACGACGTTCACCTGCTTCCAAACACGTAAGAAAACATGTCCGCCGGGGTGATCGTTGCGTTGATTGAGGCCCGCAATACGATCATTAGTCATGACGACCACTAATGCAGGAACATGGCGTGATGAGTTACCAAATTCTGAGAACAAGCCGATGATGGTCAGACGCAACACGGCTGTGGAGGGGTCAGCGTCTCAGGTCTCATGCAACCCCAGCCATACGCATGTAGGTGCACGGCGTGCTGGCTTGACAGTCAAGTATTCTGAGTCAAGCACCTGGTAACCGTGACGACCATGCAAGAAATGGGCAACATAGGTACACTCTCATCAGCTTCGGGTTTGGAGCCATGAGCCATGACACCAGTTCTGTAGCCTATTTGTGCTCTTCTGCGGCCAGGGCTTGCGTTGAAGTATCTGCAATATGCACCGAACAAAGGTGCCAAGGAGCCGCCCAGTAGTCACATGGGGTGCTGATGCGTGTGTTGGTAGGCGTGCAGTGCCAATACTGGCACTGAGTTGGATCACGATGTGTTGGTAGACGATGGTGTACTGTCAGTACTGGGACAACAGTGGGACCACTTGTCAGGCGCGTAATTCTTGGAGAGATATTGTGTCTAGCTGCAGCACCGTGGGTTGAACCATGAAAAGCCATGTAATGATGATGATGATGATGAGTGGGACCACTCAAAACACAACCACTCAAAACACGCACTTAAACACTCAAGCGCAACAGAGCAGATTTTGGCCCAGCTCTGGCTGACTCCAGGCATTGTTTTTGAATCTCTGCAGTGCCATAAAAAATGCAGTATCAGAATACCGCACATGATGCAGTACTCCGATCCTCAGTTGACTTCATCGCCACTGGGCACAAGCAATTTGGTTGTTAATGAGCGCACCTGCTGACACAGAGGTTACAAGTCTATCATCGGTCGCTTTTGCATGGCGGCATGTGCATGTGCAGTGACCGCATGTGCAGTGGCGGCATGTGCATGTGCAGTGACCGCATGTGCAGTGACCGCATGTGCATGTGCAGTGACTGCGTGTGCAGTGACCGCATGTGCATGTGCAGTGACCGCATGTGCAGTGGCCGCATGTGCATGTGCAGTGACCGCATGTGCATGTGCAGTGACCGCATGTGCAGTGACCGCATGTGCATGTGCAGTGGCCGCATGTGCATGTGCAGTGGCCGCATGTGCATGTGCATTGGCCGCATGTGCATGTGCAGTGACCGCATGTGCAGTGGCCGCATGTGCATGGCCGTATGTACAGTCGCACATCAACACAGGGCAAGCCACCAACTGACTGTTCCAGCATCACCTGCCTACCTGCCGATGGCAATGAATTGTGCACAGTGCGAGGAAGCAGCCCTGGCAAACCCCTGTGCATGTGTTCCTCAGCAACAGAATGTGGAGCAAACATACCAGGGTGTTTGTATTTGAACCCCCGCAGGCCACACGTCGCTCTGTTTTTCCCGTGCACCATTGTACACATGCCGCACAGACCTTTGGCTATCCTTACAGCATGGGCTGAGCCTTAAACAATGCTGCATTGACTGGCAAATCATGTCAGAGACTGTTTGGTGTGCAGCACCACAAGCTGCACAATTGCTGTAGGCAAGAGTCAAGACGAGAGATTCCCTTTGCGCCAATGCCGTGGCTGTTTCCATGCACCCGCCAACTGAATTGACCAGTCTGTACCGCGCTAGACCGGCATGCATGCAGCTGACAGATCCACGAATGCACATGCCCCTGCCATGCCAAGAGGCAGCACCTGCATTGGGATGGCAGTTGTTGGTTTCATACGTATCTACACTTGACAGTCACTCCGACTTGAGTAGCCGTGCTTCAGCGCATCACGCGATCACACATGAACGGCACGTGTACGTCATGGCGTTCTCAACACCAAAACAGATATCTTGCGTACAACTGTGTGAACTGACCACAGAGCATAGACCGCTTCAGTCCAACAAGCACGTGGTCCCTGGTGCACTCATACTGAACACACCAACCGTGTGTTATGAGGCAGTGTGCTGCATGCCAGGCCTAGGGCACGTGGCAGCAGTTGCCTCCCTGCTGTGCTCACTGTCCTTTCAACCCTTGCTTGTTCCCCTCATGAAATTCTCTTAATCATGATACAGGCTCAGGTACTCGAGGTGATGCTCCGCCTCCTGCACCCACCCTCGCTGTTCTAACTGTCTGCGTTCCACAAGTCTGTGGCTACATTCGGGCCCGTGGCTCCCATGCACAGTGAACCCCTCCACTTTGCAAACAGGCTGTGTTCTTCCCATGCGGTGTACCACAAAAGCGCTAAAGCACTGGTGGCTACCGGTAGCGGTGGCTTCTGCTACTATATCAGCTTTTGTATGGTGGGCCATCATCACGGGCGTGACTGCCAATGGCTTTGGAATCTTGCTAGGATAGGATACTTAGTAAGATTAGGCCAGCGGTTCGGCTTTGGCATGTCAGTGCATCACAAACAACCGCTATCACAAGTCAGTGGCCTACAAGGGCAGGACAAGATGCTTCAGCTTGCAAGTGATAACGTCTACACGTCATGTGATGTGTGTGAGATCTCACCTGCTGACAAGCAGCATAGATACCATAAGCGCCAGCAACGCGCTAACAATAACAACTACTGGAGTACTCAGTATGCGCCACTACAGGCCGTTGAATTGGACCCTGCTACTGAGTCGGTTTGTGCCGTGTTACATCAGGAGCGTTCATTCACACGTCAGGATGCAACAAACAGATCTCAATTGCGCAATGTAAACACCAAGAGGATCTGGCCCTCTCTAGCAAGCGCTTGCGTATGTGCATGGCCGGCGGCATGTGTGCAGCTTTGGCAAGAGACACACGGTTTCAAGAGTTGTCACAGCGCCCCTGCCTCGCCGAGCTTCAACACAGAAAGATGCGGAAGCCCAACTGTTACAAAGCTCCATCTCATTCCTTGGCATGGGCTTGGGCTGCTGCTCTGGTGCTTCCACGGACGATGTTGATGCTGATCACAATTTCACTCTTGCATGGCTTGCTAGCGTTTGCGCTCGGTGCATGTGGCCCCCCCTGATGTAATCTAATATACGTACACTTTATGATACATGCCTGCAGCACGCCCACACACTCCCTGCCAGTTTGAGCACGACTGATTAAAGCAGGTGCATGACGGACACTGTGGACTCAGCCTGCCCTTGTATCATCATCGCTTTGACTCAAGATTTGAGCGTTGCATGTGCTTTGATGTTTATAGGCGTCATTTCCAGTGTTTTCTGTAGGGGCTTGATGCATGCGGCTGCTATGTGCTTATTAGACTGTTGGTGTGTAGCACGGCAAGCCTGCAACACTGCAGTAAGAAAAGGCCGTGTATTGTTGATGTTGATGATGATGATGTTGATGATGCATGGCAAAATGTGTTCATGCAAGTTTGTGTGTGTGTGTGTGTGTGTGTGTGTCTGAGTGCGGCCTTGCTTTGTATGCGGCTTACATCGTTGTATGTGCGGCGTTGTTACGTACAATCTCACATCTCACGGAATCGCACAGAATCCGGCCCCGCTCAGCCACAGGCCTTGAGTACACCACCTGTGTACATCATAACATCTTGTCCGCAGTTTCACCTTTGAGATGCTGGAGATGAAGGCGCTCTGGCTTCAAGATGACAAGCAAACAATGGAAGAGCACTGTCGTACGAGTGATCGCAGGCGCAGAGCCTTTCTTTTGGATGTTGAGCCTTCCCTTCCCTACACAGATGGAACATGCGCTCTGAAGTTGTGTTTGTTATACGGTTCTGCTTGGCTTGTGTTTATTTTTGCTTGACCTTAGTGGCAATACGATGTCTACGTGCCTTTACTAACGATGTCTGTGTGCCTTGCATCCACGGCTCTACAAGCAACATCATCAGCAGGTTCCTGAACAAGCGCTGCTCCAAGCCGCTATCGCAGGCAACTACGTGCAGGTTGCTACGAATGAGTAGGACGTGGTAGTGTTCCCTGAATGACGGGGTGTTAAGAAGATGTGAAATCCCCTGTCTTGTCTTGTTCACCTCGCACTGGCAATCAGTCATATGTAGAAGACTGAAAGCATGTGCACTAAGAGTAGTCCTGTAAGCGTTAGAGCAGTGCAGCCTGGGCCATTCATGTCTGGGCAATGGGTCAAACACAGGCTTGCATGACCAGCCCACCATAGCTAATTGTGGTCTGACTGTAGACGCTGAGCCCACGCAAACCATTACAAACCACTCTGTAAATGGTTACGACTCGTCTGTGGCCTTCACAGCTGAAGCAAACCACCATGTGAGCTTTGCGCGGCGATACAGCATCCCACCATGCAATGTTGGAATGGCACACATGCACCCAGAGTAGAGGCCAAGCTGCAACCCAGCATGCATATGTGGTGAACTCATGTGCCAATGGCTTCTCTTCCAACCTCCATGCAAGAATGCCCGCCCGCCAGAAGCTGCCTGGAAGGTCATTTTGCCCACCAAAGAACCTTGGACACCAGACCGCGGAAAAGCTTTGGAGCTGACAGCTGTGATTCTGCAGTAAATGTGTAGAGGCTTGCGGCCCCACAGGAGCCGTGGGGGTGGGCGCGCGATTCAAGGTTTGAAACGGCGTGAGGCACCCACGTGCGAGGTTCACGCGAAGCATTTGACCAGGCCGCTGGAGCACTCGTCGTCACAACTTGCACCTTTTACACTCATCTTTGTTCGCAAAGCACCAACCAAGCATTCAAGATGTCAGGCAAGGGAGCAAAGGGTCTGTCAGGCAAGGGTGCAAAGGGGTGAGTCTACATTTCGCCAGCTGCACCCATGGACCGCGACGCTGCAGAGCCCCAGCCAGCCAACATAAGCTTTGCTGCAGCGCATGGGCTTGGCGTAGCTGACTGGGTTATGCTGCGTTGTTATGTGCAGCACCATGGTCGGAAGCAAGGCCAATGACAAGAAGAAGCCCACGTCGCGCTCCAGCCGTGCCGGCCTGCAGTTCCCTGTGGGACGTATTCACCGTCTCCTCAAGGTGCGAAGAAGGGATGCATGGGCAGCTTGGGGCCCCATACGACTTTCAAAACTAACAATCTTGCCCTTGCCCCGCAGAGCCGTGTCACTGCCAACGGTCGCGTCGGTGCCACAGCTGCTGTGTACACAGCTGCTATTCTTGGTAAGCCACTGACGGAGGCTGGTAGCTTTTCTCTGGGCACTTGTGTTTTTCGAGGCTGGGCCAACATTTGGCATGTGCCCTTCCCATGCAGAATACCTGACCGCCGAGGTGCTGGAGCTTGCGGGCAATGCTTCCAAGGATCTGAAGGTTCGTATGCCTATCCAGCCCTCCGCTGCATGCCTCCCGCGCTGCTTTGGGCCGTTTGACCTCAGCCTGCCTTGAAGCATAAGTAGCGCGGCCGCCCAAACCAGCGCTCTTCCGTCCCTTTCGCCCATGCAGGTGAAGCGTATCACCCCCCGCCACTTGCAACTGGCCATCCGCGGTGACGAGGAGCTTGACACCCTCATCAAGGTGAGGATTGCTCAAGAGCCACACATGCCAGCAACCGGCCTTTGGACCCCAAGCACCCAGCCGCTATTGCTCCTGCCATAATAGCATCGATACAGCCAGAGCAAAGGCAATTGCCGCGGTCAGCAAAACCCTTGATGAAAACGCTTTGCTTTTGCTGCTGCAGGCGACGATTGCTGGTGGTGGTGTCATTCCTCACATCCACAAGAGTCTGATCAACAAGATCAACAAGAAGGAGGGCATTTAAGCACTTCGACGTCTGAAGCCTTTTGTGACAGAAACCTTTACTTTCGATGTATTGAGTTGACTGGACCCAGCTGGTTCGATGTGACTGTCAGCATCTCACATTCATGACTTGTTGTACCATACGCGGCGTCGGACCAGCCTTTGATTCGCTTTGACTTGTTTGGAATTCTCTTCTTGGTGGCATCCCCATGTAAACCCTTGTGCCCCTCTTCTTTTCTGACAGTCCTCAGCCTTCCAGTATCCATGGTCTTGTCAAGGTTCTTTTACACGCTCCAACACTCGCAGCTTGGCACTTCTGCTCCTAGGATTGTGACGCATTTCTTCTTCATCGGCCAGCACAGGCTTCCGTGTCACCAATTTGGCAACAGCCCTGGATTGCAATTCGTCAAGGAATTGAAACTTGTCAGGTCCGTAAGTCAAGTGTTCCTCCTCCGGCGTAGGTTTGCCGCATGCTCGACTGAAAGCTCGCTTTACAGCGCGGTCCTCTAGGCTGTGAAAACTGATGATGGCCAGCTTGCCTCCAAGTGACAGCGCGTCAATAGCCTCTGGCAGAGCCTACGAGCACACAGTGAACAAACCACCTGTCTGCTGCCAAACATCATTTTGAATTTTAAGTTCATACACCCACATGCAAACCACAACATTAAAACTCCACTCCACACACCTGTTCCAACTTGTTGATTTCGTCATTGACAGCGATTCGCAATGCCTGCAAGCCACAGCAATGCAGGCATATGTGTCACGCATGCGACAAGCGCCTCATGTTGAACCATGCACGCATCAAGCGAGTGTAGGCGCATGCGGCAAGGCAAAGGTATGGCAGCTGTAAAAGCATTCATGCAACGCACGGCTTGGACGCATGAAGGCAGATGCATGGACACAGACCTCGATGCAGGACAAAGAGGACTCCATGCGGCACCCATCCATGTGTGTACAGCACTGGGTGCGAAAGGTGCCACCATCAAGCAACGCCTCACAGCCAGGCAACACATTCTGGCCCACCTCGCCCACAGAAAACATACCTGAAATGTGCGTGTGGCTGGGTGTATCTGCTTTCGGCCTGACTTGTTAGCTCCTTTGCCTCCAAGCTGGGTGCATCCAACAGCAGACGTCAACTCTGCTGTTGTCCGGATGGGACCATTTGCACGTGCGCCCACAATCCTGTCGACACAGTAGGCAGTGTACACATGTGTGATGGTGCCATGCACTCGCATGCACAATGTCATGTACCACGCGCACTTGCCCTTGCCGTGTGGTGCATGCACATGGCGTTCTGCACTTGCCCGCGCACATGCCAGCGCCCTGCTCTGCATGCATGGCTACAGATGTGTATGCATGGCTTCACATGTGCATGCATACCTGTTCATGTGCATGCATGGCGAAGTTTGTTCATGCACGCTGCGCATGTGCATGCATGGCTGTACATGTGCACGCATGGCTGTACATGTGCACGCATGGCTGTACATGTGCACGCATGGCTTCATATGTGCATGCATACCTGTACGTGTGCATGCATGGCAAGGTTTGTTCAAGCAAGTTGTGCACGTGCATGCATGGCTGGACATGCACACGCATGGCTGTATTTCTGCATGCATGGCTGTATTTCTACATGCATGGCTGTGTGTACTTCTGCATGCACGACTGTACATATACATGCAGAAGTGCATGTGCTAGGCGCATGCGCCCTGCTCTGCATGATTGCAGCTAGCTAGTCAGCTGTTCATGCATGGCTGTACATGTGTACATGTTGTGTGCATGTATTCCGCTCTCTATTCGCTCACTATTCCCGCTATTTCCTCATGCACCGATGTGTGCGTGCGGTGTGCTCACCTGCGTGCGACCTGTCTCCACATCTTCTCTTCTCCATAGTCACGCAGAATGCGACCCAACTCAGCCTCAGACCATGTGTTCACCACCTGAGTGCATGCAGGCAGAAAATCAATTGAGGCAGAACTAGTACACACACACACTGAGGCGTGAGAAGAGCCGCTGAGGACACAAAACGTACATAAACTGCTTTGGTTAGCCCCGGCGTCCCTGCCTTCCTTCATCTCGTCGTGCCTGCATTGTTTAACTGGGTTGTTCTGTTTTCTTGCTCATGGCAGGCCAGGGCGGTGCTGATCTCCTGTCCTTTCATGGCTTGGTTAGTTCATGGGTGTGGGGTGGTATGCATGCCATCCCCCTCACCTCCTCTGCACTGAGCACTGCATGTGGGTCCATGCGCATGTCCAGAGGCCCATCCCGCATGAAGCTGAAGCCGCGGTCAGCCGTGTCCAACTGCATGCATGGATGCATGGGGTGGCTGCACATGTGGGTCGCGCATGGGATGCACGAGAAGCATAGGAGTACATGGAACGAACAGAGTTGACACCGATGAACTAGGGTTTCACCAGGTTCTCATGGGCTGCGCGCAAGCATGACCAACATGCACACGCCGTCCACATGCTGACCTGCATGCAAACGTGGCCCACGTGCTGAGCTGCGGGAAGAGCACGCGGTTCAGCATGCTCACCCACATGGGATCACATGCCCACCTGCATGGATGAGACGCCCAGGTCGAGCAGCATGGCGTCCACATGGCCGAACAGACTGCTGCCTGGTGTCGCGCCAGAGGGGGCAGGCAGACCAGAGAGGAACTTACGCAGCTCCCTGAAGCAGAACAACACAAGCCATGAACGCTTTGCTGGTAAACTCTCACAAACGGCCAGGCGTGTGCAATCCCCATGTACATCTGTGGCTTTAATACCAAGTCACTTTGGGCATACCATGGAATGCCATGTCATGATGACGGTGATGATTGCGCAACATGTGTGCATGTGCCTGATTCCCAGTTTTCAGTTTCATCAATCATTTGCTTCTAAGAACCTGTCTCACCCTTGAATCTGCACGGGTTATTCCATGTCACTGTGATTGCCTAGCACTCAAAGCCTGCGCTAGTTTTGCTCGCTTTTCTCGACAGTGTTGCTCTTCTTTTGCGTTATGTGTTTTTCACACAAACCAAAAGAGAATATGTCTGCCTGCGTCCGGTGCCCATGCTGCTGCTTTACCTGTAGTTTCCCCGCAGCAGCTGCACACTGGTGGAGCTAGGCGCCAGGTCCCTCAGCCGCGCACCGGCAATGGCATGAGCAGTCGGGTCCAAATCTATGCCCACCAACGTCTCAAGCTCCTGCAGGGATGAAATGCATGCAGGTCATCAGTCACTTCTGATGAAATGCATGCCCACAGGTCCACCTTGCTTCTACACTCGGACAACTGCGTGCAATGATATGTAGTTATAAAGCATCTAAGAGAAGTGACAATGTTGACAATTATTTGCACTTCTTTGTCACAGCGTGTCCCGGTGTGTTCTGTTCCTGTCCGCTGGCCGCCACCGGCCCCTCCTGCCATCCATGCCGTGCGCCTGGTTTCCAATTTTGCGAATATAAATAAGAGATTTTGCAAACGTTTGCATGGGTGGTAATTGCTTTTCGAGCCCTTGCCGGCACTCCGTATTGGCCGCCTATTGTTATTGCAGCCTGTCGTGGCCCCTGCCCGCCGACTGCCGCCTTGAATTGAGATACAGTTTACGGGAGCCCGTAAGGAAAGGATTCCCCTGGTAATACCCTGGCCCCCTGCTGCCACTGAAGCCCTGTTCCTGCCTTTCTGCCAGGGCCCTGCCAGCTGTTCCCAGCCTGCGCCCCCACACCACCTCCTATCCCGCCACCCACGCGCTGTCTGCCAGGGCCCCTGCCAGCTGTTCCCAGCCTGTGCCCCCACACCACCCCCTATCCCGCCACCCACGCCCTGTTCCTGCCTGTCTGCCAGGGCCCCTGCCAGCTGTTCCCAGCCTGTGCCCCCACGCCACCTCCTATCCCGCCACCCACGCCCTGTTCCTGCCTGTCTGCCTCGCTGCCTGTTCCCTTTGATCTGACTTTTCATCTGACTGGTGTCGCGTTTGGGTTCCCGCTCTCAGGCCTTTGATGTTAGCGGTGTCTGCTGCCTAGTTCCTCGGCCCCTGGTCGGTTCTCCTGGCTGCCTGCCCGGTCCCTGCCCCAGCTGACACCCCTGGTGCCGGCTGCCTGCCCGCTCCCTGCCCCAGCTGACACCCCTGGTG
>QAXH01002640.1:0-17675 GCA_004335635.1 Chloromonas sp. AAM2 | reverse complement strand
CCCCACGCTATTATTTGTAATATCTCCAGTACATGCCAGCGCTTTGCCTGTTTGGTTGATAAGGAGCAGCACGCCAGGCGCCAAGAGCGAGATGCATTTTTACAACACAGCCACGACCACTGCCTACAAGCAATTCTGTGCGGCTACGCCAGACTGTGTGTAGCGTGTGTGTGGCTTGACTTAGGCCGTGCCATGCCCAACCGCACATCAAACACGTGCAGGTTGAGCGGCTGACTGGTTAAAAAGTAGGAATGGACTCGACGCAGCAAGTACTGGGCAAGCTGTGGAGTTGTGGTCATCAGAAAAACCGGGTGCGCGCCAAGAATTTGCACGGGCATCCGGACACCAACAATTTGCCTTGTTGCTGGGAGGGATGAGTCACCATCCATAGGGCGTTCACAATGGCGAGTGGCCAGGACCAGACCTGGAGGCAACACCAAGGCTTGAATACAGCAGCTTATTTGTAGCATAAGAGGTGATTCAGCTTACCACTACCTGCAGACACCTCAAAACAAACGCATTGCAGTGTGCCACACTAACAGCGCAACACCCTGTCACTCGAATGAGCTCAGCAATGGACTTGCGCAACACTGTTATAGGAATTGTACGTCATGACGCACAGATAAAAGGCATGGGCCAGGGTGAAGTGATGTCAGGAACAAGCCTGTTGTGTAGGTGGCATGCAAACCCTTGAAAACCTGTCGGCTGCACACATGTGTCGTCCTTGGTGCCCTGCAGTGGCTCTGTCTCACCAACATGTCTACAATGTAGCCAGAGGGACTGCCTAAAGCAAATGATTCGTACAGCATAAGCAGCTAGAACCTGCTGCTTCCGGTTGTAAGCCTCAATTGCTACTCACAGTTTTTCATGAAATGCCTTAGCTTGACAGAGTTGCAACATGTGCCTTAGTTTCTGTGACGGATTTCCTCAATGGCACGGGTCTTTTCAACCCGGCAACATTGCGGATAGCATCAGTCCTGTCCCATTATGTTCAGTCTGCAATGTCTGCTAATGTATACACACGTGCACGTGTGACAATGCAGCATCTGATATGTACACTAAATGCCGACGAAATGCAGAAGTGTGCAACCGTGCCACCAGTGCGGATGGGAAGCATAATCCATGACCAGGCACCATAGCCAACGTCAAGTACATTTCGCACCACTCTCAGCCTTGCATAATGCAGCCAGCCTGCCGACATCCCAACTCAAACCCCACAGTACTGCCAGCCCCCATCAGTGTGCCTTACGTGCATGTTCCAATTCATGGCGGCGGAGCATTTGCTGTTTTCTAACCGTTCAACTTGTTGCGACCCTCCACAGAGCAACAAGGTCCGGGGTCCAAGGCGCGGATCAATTTGCATCAATCGTCCATGGGACAGAACGGACACAGGTCAACGCAAACTGACGACGTGCTGGAATGGTCGTCCAGCTAGTGCAAGCTCCAGTCGAGGCTCAGCTAAAGTCGATCTCAACGTCGTCATCATCGTAGACTGATTTCACCTGGGACTTGGCCACCTGAGATCTGCGGCGCCCCGCCTTGCCCTTGCCACCCTTGGCAGCGCTGCTGGCGTAGAGAAAGCTGGCCTGCAGGCATCGGAGGGAAAGCTCGAGTTATAGCGAGCTGCCACTTGAGATGGTGTTCTTCTGCTATGCCGCAGTACAGGGTATAACGTATCCGTCATCTGCTCCTGGCAACTGCTGTTGACTTGAAGGCACCTTTGAGCCCCGAGCCCCTGTACTCGAACACTTGACCGTCTACTCTCTTCTGACCGTTTCATCCTGAGCCCCACTCTTTCACACGCACCATGTTATCCTTGTACTGCAGCGTATCTGTGTGCGTCGCACCCAGCGCAGCCTCCGCCAGCTGGACAGCTTTGCCGTACGCGTCCTTGGCGTCAGCCCAGCGAGTCGCGCCCAGCTTCTCCAAGCATCGGCCAAGGTTGTACGCCGAGAGCGCGGCTACGCCCCCACCAGCCTTCAAGAGATTAACCTCAAGCGCGAACTGGAGTAATGGCTCGGCCTCTGCATGCCTGTCTAGCTCTAGTAGCAAGCACGCTAGGTTTTCTCGCGTAAGGGCGGTGTCGGCGTGATCCTCACCGAGAGCCCCTGATCGCAGTTCTAGCGCCTGCGAATAAGATTCGTGTGCTTCTTGCAGCTTGCCCTGGTCTTGCTGCACGTTGCCTAATTCATTCAGGCTAGAGGCTAGCTGGCACTCTGCGTCTAACATGCTAGCGGTGAGCGTGCGCCCTGACGTGCGGTTGAGTAGAGCCATCGAGGAGGTCCGAGATTGAAGATGGGCGGCGACCATGGCCGCGTCCAGCTCGCCCGACTCAATTGAGGAGCGCTCCGGAAGGGATTTGCTGTGGGGCACAGCGGCACTCATCGGCCGGGAGTTGGCGGTTGGCATCTGCGAGTTGAGCTCCCGACGCATGTCGACGGCAGCGCGCAAGCGCATCTCCGCTATTTGCAATGCATTCTGCCGAGCAGCTAGCACCCCAAGGGCGTGCAAGAGGGGAACTAGGGAGCTGTGCTTGTCACCGTGGATCTGCGTGACAGCAACAGGATGGATGGGGCATAGCAATGCTGTTGGCGTCCGCGGTGCCTGTTGTCAGGCGAGTGCATTGCGCAAACTACATGATCAACAAACCCCGCAAACAGATCGGGCTACACCAGGTCAAACGTTAGAATCAGGCTTTTCTGCAATGCACCGACAACAGTCCATATCAGTAGCATAGGCCACCCACCCGTCTTTTGATTGCCAGCGCTCTCTCGTACTGCTGGGTGGCCGCCTGAATCTGCCCTTGCTCCTGCAGCAGGGCTGCCAGGCTGGCAATGCAGTGTGCGAGGTCCGGGTGCTCGTGGCCCACCGCTGCTTCCAGAATCCCCAGAGCACGCCTGCACTTACACGGTGCCTCAACGCCATGTTTATTTACATCAGGTAAGCCGTCACAGGACACGGCTCGGGAGGTGTGCCGCTCTGACCATTCCTGAGCAAGGAATGAACCAACTCGCGCATGTGCAAAGGACTATATATATATATAGTCTATATATATTAGTCTATATATACTAAGTATACTCAGTCCGAAAACCCCCTGGTTGGCTACGATGCAGCCTGGATACGTGGTCAAGGGTGTGATATGCGGGGAGACATGTAGATAACACGAGTGCAAGTGCACCTCATGCTGATCCTGCTTGCAATTTGATCACGTTTGCCTCTGCTTGGTTCCTCCCTTGGCTCATTGCCGCATAGCCTACTGAATCCCCTTGCCTCATTGCTATCACTTGCCTGAATATTGAAGCCGCCTGTTCCAAGTTGCCCGCTGCTCTCAGGCAGGTTGCATAGTTTTGCAGGGCCAGCGCCACGTCGGCATGATCAGGTCCCAGCACCTATGACATGTCATTGCCATTAAGCACACACGTGACAAGCAAGGCCACACCAGCAAGACGTCCCGGGTGCGCTGGCTGGCTGTGCCAGACATGAGCTACCCCATTCAAAACACACCAACACACCATCATGGCCATTGCACACTGCCCCCATCATCCAGACGTTATCAGTGACACAAGGGAGCACCGGCCGCACTTGTCATCAAGCGCAGCCATGGCAGCCACGCACCTTTTCCAGCACGCGGATGTGCTCGAGGTACAGGGGCTGGGCCTCGTCCAGGTGACCCCGCTGCGGCCAGGGTAGCATGCACACATGGAGGGTGTGGGGAATGCGTTAATGTGCTCGTATGCTCACCTCCATCTCCCTGGCCTATCCCTGGTGTGGCTGTCCTCAGCGCCCACATCTGACTGCCTGCACCCCACTTCCTGTCACCAATACGCACACACCCTTCCCTTTACGTGTCGTGTTGCTGCTCGTCTCACCTCCAGCAGCAGTGTCGCCAGGTTGTTCAGGGACGTGCTGGTGGCGGGGTGGTCGGGGCCCAGGGCTTTAGTGCGGGCCTCCAGCGCATGCTGCAGAAGCGGCACGGCCTCCTCCACACGCCCCGCCTCCTGTGCACCATGTCACGCGTGAGAGATGGTTGCATGTGGTACGGGTGTAATGGTTGCATAAGAATGGTGTATGTGGTCCGGCAACGGTGCGTGGAACAGGGCAAGACAATGCATAATGTACCAGCATGGCTCGGTGCGATGACCACCACTGGTGTAGTGGTAACATATCCTTCCTTCAACTTGACCCTCCTCCCTTGGTGGTCGCACTAATGGTTTATGGTACCGGACACGGCACGTGGAACAGGGAGGCATGGCAATGCACGATGTGCTGGTGATGGCTTGGCGCCCTGTACACCACATCACAACAAGCCAACCCAATGCGCCTTTCATGGACTCTATGTGCCACCTGGACCGGTGGTTTGGTGCCAGATACTCAGAGCCGCTTTAGTTTGGCGTCTCAACCAAGTCCTGTTCATTACTTGCAGCCAACTCCTTGCATGTTATTCCATATGCAACAGTCCTGCCACGTGCGCCCACCTTGTATAGCGCTGCCAGATTGTTGAGAGTGGCCGCAAAGGCCGGGTGGCCCGGCCCCAGCACCGCCTCCCTTAGCTCCAGGGCCGCCACGTAGAAGGTCTCCGCCTCCTCCACCCGCCCCTCGTCCGCCATCAGCCCGCCCAGATTGTGCAGGCTGCTGCCCACGGCGGGGTGAAGCTCGCCCAAGAAACGACGTCGGACATCTAGAGCCTACAGGGTCGGTGAGCAGAGGGCGTGTATGCAGAGGACGTGTGCGAAGGGTACGTGTAAAGGGTACGTGTTAAAAGTAGGTGTGAGCGTAGCAGGGATGCACAGGCCTGCTGTTGCTGCCTAGTTTACTATCTCTTGCTCAATTCTTGCACGCCTGTGCACGTCGCACACCCGCTGCACTTGAGCTCTTGTGCTCAATTCGACTGGACTTCGTCTGAGGGGGTCCAAACAGCAAGAATGGTTGGTGTGTGTAATGAGGCTGAGTACAAAAGCCCAACCCAATGTGAGATGGTGATGGGATTGTCCTAGCGCGCACCTTGAGGAACAGGGGCTCCGCGTCCCCGAACGCGCCCCGCTGCTGCAGCGCCATGCCCAGCGCGTCGTAGCTCACGGCCGTCAGCGGGTGCTCCACACCCAGGTGCTGCGACACCACAGTGGAAATCACGGCAGACATAGTGGGGCTGGGCGCATGCCGGCAGTGCCTACAGGCACTTTCTGCATGTGTGTGCCCGCAAAGCAATGAGTGCAGCTATGACACGGTGGGTGCAGGAAAGCCATGGCACAGGGGTGCAAGTACGCCACAGATCACTGATGTCCTCAACAGCGCATCGGAGTGACAATGGAACAGGAAGAGGGATCAGGGGATTGTGCAGAAAGACGGAGGGGAACTTTTTTTCCACCCTCGTGCTGTATGGTGCCTGCCTGATCTTGCGAGCACCTTGCTACCCGATCCCCTGCCTTACCTCTTCCCTGAGTGCCAGCACGCGCCTCAGCAGCTTGAGTGCCTGCGTGCTGCTGCCCATGGCCTGGAGCAGCAGGGCCAGGGACTGCATGGCCGTGGCGGTGTCGGGGTGGGACTCCCCATGCACCTGCACACGAGGACAGCTGAGAGGTGTACATAGGGAATCAGGGAAATGTGGCGTTGCCTTGCAACGCCTGCGCTGTAGCACAGAGGGCAGATCTGGCTGGTGGAAGGTAAAACATTAATAGACTATCTCTGTTATGACGCCTGGCAAACGTCTACAAAAGAAAACAAGGCTTGTGCAACCAGCCAAACCAGCACAGCTACATTATAAAAAGCTCCGCGTCTTTCTCAGTTCTCGTTCTGCTAACAGATCATCAAGCAGTGTTCTGACGGCATAGAATTTGAAATTCAAACTGGGCAGCCCAGAAAGCGGCCATCACCGACGGTTGTGGCTTGTGTACAGAGGCATCGCATAAGTTTATATCCACATGTTGCGCGCTGTGAGTACAGCTAGCGCGGGGAGTTAGCTTAGTGGCAGAGCGCCCGCTTTGCATGCGGGAGGTCGGGGGTTCAATCCCCTCACTCTCCATCGCGACACATATCGAGACTTAGAGGTTACACACCTTTTGGCAGGTGGACAGCGTCTTCTCGCAGTAGGGCAACGCCTCTGTAAACTTGCCTTGCGCCTGAACACGACACAGCGAGGACATTTCAAAAAGCAGCATGGAAGAGCTGGCGTTTGAGCCTGCATGGCTAATACTCATGTCAGTATTCAGTCAAAGCAGACCGAATAGTGCAGCTGCAATGCACGACAATACTCACCACCATGTTAACTGTCACACACGCTGCATCACTGGTACATGCCGTACACCTCGTACCTGCAGTACCGCAGCTAACCCGTTGTACGCGGCCATGACATCTGCCACTGTCATGTCCACACCCGGCATTTCCTCCCCGCCTGTGCGGTAGTGCGCCACTGTGCCCGCCAGCAGGGTCTCACTCAGGCTCAGGCCCTCACGGCACAACCGTTCAGCCTCAACAAGCCTGGACGCAGAAGACACATTTAGAGGTGTAAGGCAGGGCGGGGGCGGAACACTGGTGGAACAGTGGGAAGGGCTCAAGTCAGGGCTGCACGTCAATGACATGCTGTGTGAAGCTGGGCCGTAAATGAGGACAAGGTGTGCGCAACGGAAAGGTCGATGATGAAACGTATTCAAAGTACCCCACTCCCACCCTGCCCATATGCCGATCCACCCACTCATCCCCTCTTTCCTTGCCCTTCTTGCTCCCTTTTTCTGTCCCACGTATCGGTTGCTGCGTGAGGCTGAACCACAGATGACAGATCCGGTGTACTGAAGGGGAGAAGCGGCTGGACGGCTTGTGCTGTGCATGGTTGTGCATTCACGCACTCATGCTGCCCTGCTTGCCCCCTCTGCTTGTCCCCATTGTTGTTCCCTCTGCCACTCACTTCCCCTCCTCCTGCATGAGTGTGCCGAGGGAGATGAGGCACACGGCATACTGCTTGTCCTGCGTGCCCAGGCCCTCCTCGTACACCTGGATGGTCTGCAGAGCACACAAACACACAGCACTCGGGCCGATGGAGGGTAGAGCACACTTGCTTGACAGTTCCACGCAAGACGCCCGGCACAGGGTACAGGCGGACAGTCCAGGGTCTGCTGAGACAAACAAGGCTGTGCGGCTGGGTGGGCTGCAGATATAGCTGTGCACTGAACCAGGACAGACTCGCCTGACAGTTCAGGGTGTGTAAAAAAGTAACAGGGCTGTGAAGCCAGATGGGATATAGTTGAAGCTGTGCACTGGCCCTGGTCCCTTGGACTCACCTTGTTGAGCGCAGCCTCGGCCTCCTTGTAGCGCCCCGCCACCCGCAGCATCTGGCCCGCCTTGTAGTGCGCCGTCACAAACGCGGCCGGCTCGTCCGCCCGGCGCCTGACGGTGGCCTCGGCCTCCAGCAGGCAGCTCTCCACCAGGGCGCCTTTGATGCCGTGGTTCAGGTTGTCAATGCCAGTGGTGGCCTGTGGTGGGGCGGGCTTGTGGGTGTGGGCGGGTGGGCAGGGTAAAGCAGCAAGGTAAAGCAGCAGAGGGCTGTCATCAGTATTGCACCTGCCTAGCCAGGTCCGGCAGTGCTGTCCAACATAGTAGATAGATCAGTTTTGGGTAGCGAGTAGAGCCAAGCGCAACAGGCACAACATCCTGGTGATTTGGTAGGGACCTCAAGAACCAGTTGCGTCCTTCACCTGGATATCCTGCAGAATTCTCCTCCTGTCCTCCTCCACCGTGGCCTGGGCGTGGGAGGCGTCCAGGGAGTTGAAGATGTCGCGCAGCTCGGCGAACTGAACCTCGGCAGCCAGCACCTACAGGGATACGGCGAATAGAAGTTGATCTTCGCATCAGTAAAATTTTGCACATGTGCGACAAGACATGCAAAGGTTGCCCAGCAACGCAACCAATCAGTTGTCCTGATGATTGCTTTGGTGATGGTGGCGGTGGCGGGGGGCGAACCTCAACTTGGGACCGCAAATCCCGCACTTTGCGCCTAGCATTAGCTCCAGGCCCGACCCAAGCCCTCTCACTCTGAGCCCCGCGATGCCCTTGAGTCGGATGGTGTGATGCACCTCGTAGAGGCACCAGATGCGCGTGAGCACCATGCCGGCCTCGTCGAGGCACAGTAGCGTACCGGACCGGCTGGCGCCGAGCGCGGCCTGAAGCCCCGCGAGGTCACCGGCCTGCGCCTCGCCGGGATGCTGGTTCACCGCGAAGATGCTGTGAAGCACATCACAAGGGAACCAAAGGCTTGTTGCAGGCTGAAACAAGTACGCAGCGCATATGCGTTTGCATCATTAAACTGGACGCTACGGTAGACAAACCAGTACTCACGTACTGCGCAAGCATTTGATTGCGACACAGACTGGCTTGGCCTGAGATACACACACCGAGTGCTCTACTCTTACAACGCAAATTGAGGAGGGTGCTCTCTCAGGTGCAGGAACACCAGGCTTGCTGCCAGGTCCAACTGTAAAGTGTGACACAACCGTGTGACTTACTCTAGCCACAGGAACAGAGTAGAAGGGTCCAGCGTTCCCTTGCCCATGGCTCGTGCGCAGTCAAAGTGCAGGAAGAGGGAGGACATGAGATTCTTGAAGGGGGCGGCCCACCTGGGACAGTGTGGTGAATGGCCACAACGTGATAAAGCAATGTCGCCGCGTGTAAATATGTAAGCTGAAGCATAAGCAATGATTTGGTTGCAAGCTTCGCTGGCCTTGGTCTTGTGCAATATGAAATCTGGCTGGTGGTAGTACTTGCGTGTCACGACCTGACCTGAGTAGGATTGCTCATGTTACATACGGCCTGTTTCTGACACGCCAAATTCTGCTTGCAGGCAGTACGCTTTGCCTCACCTATGGCTAACAAAGTAGTCAGGCGTGGCCAAGTGGTCGTCTGGTACAAAGTCCACGTAGCGACATCGGTGCCGGGACGTCTCCGGGACGATGATCTGATGCAAGCAAACAACAGGGCAGCAACTAGGTTGTTGGCAGGGGGATATAGCAGTGCTACACAGCGTCCTTGCCCCTGACAACTTGTTGGCAATATTCTTTCAGCACCCCAAAGTCATGCACACAGATGATCTTATGGGCGACAAAAGTGGTCACACCAGGCGTAGGCACGGGGCATACCTTACCTCTTCTCCCCCTGCTTCACAGGGGGGAGGGGGGAGGAGGGTACGAAACACAGGGCGGGCAGCAGAGGCAGTTGATGGAAAAGAACATTCTTACCCTAGAAAATCATGGCCAAGCCTGAACCCAGCTGCTCAGCCAAACAGCTCTACCTTGTACACGACGTCCAGCGTGGTCATCTCTGCTGACACTCTGCTGCTGAACTCTAGCAGGAAGGCCAGGGAGACAGCACACGAGGTCAGAGGCCGCTTCTTGGGACCTGCGACCTCCAGGCGGGCCACACCGTCCAGCGAGATGCGCCTGCATAGGAAGCACGTGCAAGAGGGTTGCTGCGTGCACAGAGTATGTTGTGAGCAGCAATATCACCCTGCACTTCTCCTCAGACTGGAGAGTGCGCTAATGTATCCGTCACGTGCCTTCACACGGCTGTTAGTGTTCCTCGTCTCTTTTCTGCCAGTGCATGCCACCTGCCGTTGAGTTCCCACCTGCTCCTTTAGTTTGGAAACCTGCCCGTGCCAACCAGCAACACGACCTCCTTGCCTTACCCGTGCTTGAAGCTCTGCACTCCTCGCTGCACGGCTCGCGACACGAGGTCCGCCCCCGTCGCTCCGGCCACACGGATGGCGGTCACACTGGGCCCACTCGCCTTGACCACAGGCAGCGGCCCAATCGACTCGTCTTCAGACGACCTCCGGCTGCTGTTGCTGTTCACGCTCTGCTTGCTGCTCAGGAAGGGAGTTGGCTTCGCACCTCCACCGTTCCGGGCCTGGCCTGTCCCACCGCTCACTTCCACGTCCCCTACCAGCTCATGCCCATCGGCTGCGTCGTCAACCACAAATCCGAAGGAGGAGCATGGCTGAACGTCAACTGCACGGCGGCTGGTGGTGCTGGTGGGATTGGCAGGCAGGCCACCGGGGCGTGCAGCGCCCGCCGTGCCTTGAGTGGTGAAGCGGACGTGAGCCTCCCCATGGGGGCCACATGCACCAGCCGCAACTCCCACGCCTGGCTTAGTCCGGACGGCAGGCGTGTGTGCTGTCACACTGTCGGCTCCAACCGCCGTGGCAGATGCTCGGGTTGCGATGCTGGCTGCGTGCAGGGTGAGCGTGCTATTTGAGGGCGGTGTGCTGGCAACTGCTTTGTTGCCGGCCCGATCTTGCAGTTTCTGCAGGTGTGCAAGGGCCCCCGGTAGCAGGGCTGCTGGCCCCTCCTCTGCTCCGCCCAGCAGTGCGGGTAGACGCCCCTGTTGGTTGCTGGTCCTGTTAGCAAGCAGTGTGTAGGTGGTAGAGGAAGTGTCTGTCTTAGCACGTGGAGCCACCTGTGCGCCCTTGTTGGGAGACCCAGGCTGTGCTGAGGCCCTGGGGGTGGTGATGTCAGGGGTTTGTGGGGCCTGTGGAGTTGGGAGGGGAGCTAGAAGGTTGTGCCTGCGTGGGACTGGTGAGTTGTTGGTGCTGCGGCCGGTGCTGGGGGGCTGCGACGAGCAGGCTGCTTCGGCTGTGGGAGCGCCTGAGCCCGCCCCTTCGCCTTCATGATTGTCGTCATCATATGTTGTGATGGTGGTCGTTGTGGTGGTGACAACCTTCCCTCCTTGCTCTTGCTGCGTGATCTGTTCAACTTTGACCACCTTGCGCATGGTCGACTTCTCCCGCGATGCCAAACTGTAGTCCTCGTGCTGCAGTTTCGGAGAGCCTGCTTGGGGTGCGCTGCCTTCGGGAGCAATCGCAGAGCTCGCACCGCATCCCATTCTACCAGTTCACCTTCCTGAGGGTTGCTCGACTGCGTTTCCAGGTATGCTAGAAATTTCCGGGGCTGCACTGCAGTCCAGATGTACAGCAAGAGACTCTGAAGTCTGTGATTGATCGCTTTCTGCGCTTCATTGCGGAACTTGAGGCAGATGTGCACCCAAAACTGCTGTACTGCCTGTAAGTTTGTAGGAGGGCATATTGCGGGAGATGATATTGTGATAAATTGCCACCAGGGAGGCATTGCGAGCGTCCTTGCCCTTGCTACTGCCCGTACGGCGTGTACGACGTGCCCGTTTCCATCTCACTTTTTCCTCTATCCATGCCCGCAAACTTCAGAATTGAACGATTTTGTTAAGCTGGCTCGGCGTACGCCGTTGTGCCGCTGGGACACGGGCTCACCTGGCGAAGCTCGTCACATAAATGTTTACCAATATTTCAGTCTCCTACTCAACATGGTCATGTCGCCGCTGCTGAACCGTGGACGCAGCAGCACACAACACCTTTGAACACCATATGATCGCACTTATCTCTTGCCACGGGTGCCAAGCAGGCGTGGCAGGCCCCAGCTTTCCACATTGTCAGGGTGTGCATATGTGGAACAAACAAACGTGCCTTCTTGTTCAGCCCACTCAATACCACGCTGGCCATCTTGCACACGGACATTATCCTTGGGCTTGAGCGCAAGCACAATGGCGCATGTACTTCAAATGCTGCATGACGCCTTACAAACCCTGGTAGTCTGACACGTAAGCCTTGTGCAACCATTCAAGAGCTGCAGAGTGGAAGGGTCAGTGAGAAACGGTTTGCTCACTGCACATCAGCGGGTAGCTTTGTGACATTTCAAAGAGGGCAACACATCACCCTGGGGGAACAGGATACCCTGCTCAAAGTGAGAGGGATCAGCATCATCATATCATCATAGGTAATCCCCTTTACACAGTGCTATGCGGTTTCGGCTATGCTGATGTAAGGAAGCTCCACCAGGCAGCGCTCCACTGGACCACAGCAAGGGCTTGCAGCACTTGTCTCACGCATTTGCCAGCAGTCAGGTTCCCAACCTTCAAACCACCTGACTGAATAAATTGACAACGGCAACAGCCTCTTCGTTCACAAAGACCATGTGAGATACAGAACAGAAACGTAACATCGGAAGCAAACAAGCACGCATCGTGCATGCATGCAATGTAGCAGATGGTAAAGATTCGTTTCTCGGTCCAACCTGCCAACATTAAACTCTGGGAGCATGCTGCCTCATCCAGAGCATTACGCTGCGTTGAGATTCACATGTCATGAAGTAGCTGACTTTGAGCCATGACAGCTTGTCAGGTCCTGGACCTTGGCCTTGTGGGCATGCCCTTGCTTGGGACTGACTATGGGACAGCATGCACTTCATTGCAAGGGATTATTCAATAGCCTTCTGAGTGGGACAGCATGACTAATGAACGGCTTGACGGCGCTCCGCCCTGGTCGCAAGCACAGCTGGATGATCAGGCAACACACTGAGCGCTCTAGCCAATATTGTTTTCCAAGGTGGGCCGTGTGACCTGATCATGTGACCTGCAAGCTTGAGGCAGGGGCAAGCCTTCAACAATTCACTATCACGTGAGGATGAGAACCCAGGCTGCATGTCAAGCAGCACTAGGCATGGAGAAACGTCAGCTCCAGGCTGAGTTCCCGGCCTTCCAAGCGTGGCTGCTGGACTAACACAGCAGCATCAGAAGCACGTGACACAGACACCAGCAACACCTTGTCTGGACGTGCGTGCCTGGCGGTGCTACCCATGGCTGGGCCAGTCAATTCAAGATTGTGGGCTTACGCCGCTTGCGTGCCGCTGACGCTAGCGCCGCCCGCCTCAATTCCTCCTCGTCCTCCTCACTCTCTTCACTAGCCGCTGCTGCCGCCGCTTGCTGGGGCCGTTTGCCCCGTGCGCTTGCCTGCGGGCCTTGGGAGGCCTTTCCCGGGCCCCTGCCGGCTGCTGCTGCTCTCCGGTCCGGCTCGTCCTCTTCCTGAAAGAAAGAGAGAAAGCGGACGCCGGTCGACTAAGTAAGGATGCCGAGCAACCGTTCAAGCCCGCTCCCATGTAACAATTGAGTGGGTTTATCCTAGCCCCCTTCCGCCTGCCTTTGGCCATCCTGGTGCCGTCCTGCCCATTGGGCTGCGCTGGTACCACCCCTTTCTTGCTACAACTGCCATCTGGCCACCATCATCACATGTACATGCCTTGCGACATTGCGCACCAACTTGCCTGGTCCTGCTCCTGCTGCAGGGAGGTGGCGCGGGCACGGGCGACGGCTGCTGCCTTGCGTGCTGCTTCCTCCTGCCGCTTGCGCATCTGCTGGCGAATCTCGTCCTCAAACGCAGCTCCCTGCAGGCAACACGCCACACACATCCAGCTATGCATGAGAATGCCGCATAGCGCATGGCCCATTCCCTCTCAATGCAAGATCTATGCACCTCTCAACCCAAGTCACACATGTTGTCTTTGCGTGCCATGCCATGCTAAACACACTCATCGCCATGTGCCTCCGTCAACTGGGGTAGAGGAAACAACGAAAATTCCTTGGGTGTGGCATTCCAACGCACCTGCCTGCTTCACCCTGTGGCTGGACACGTCGCACCCAGACCCACACACTCATGCCCTCCTGCCCCTGCCCCCACACCTGTTGTTGCCTGAGGCGTTTTGTCGCCGCGTTCTTGGCCGCTGCAAGGTGTGCATGTCCCGACTGACTCGCAGCCAGCGCGTCCAACCGGTCCCGCTCGCGCCGCGCCCGCCCCGCAACCTCACGCAACACCTCCTCCTGACGACCGACAGGCGGGAACACAACACAGGTGACCGCGCGTGTCCACACACTTGCTTGAGACGAACGTGGCATTGCGGTCAAGTCATCTGTTAGAGCAGATCTGACCCAATCCATCCACTGCACACGCCTCATGCCGCACACAGCTGTCGCACAGCCCACTCACCCAACCACCCACGCACCAGCCTGCCTGCATCCTTCAGCATGCGGTGTGTCTCATTCAGCGCTTCAAAGGCCGCCCTCGCCTCATCGCCCGGGTTCTTGTCAGGGTGCACCAGTACGGATATCCTGCACATTTGCAGAATAGGCTCGGCACGGGATTGTGATTATACGCACAACGTCGAGCACAAGCAGCACTCATCCGATGCGTCCATGAGCCAGACAGGGAATATGTTGCCCAAACTGGGCAATGTCTGTCTTGTTGTTGGCTGGGTAGGCCTGAAATCCTCCCCCCTGGTGATCATGCCTGGGCCCCTTCATCATCGACAGGAACTATGCTGAGGGGAAGGAGGTGCTAGTCATAGCATCTCATAGCATCGGCTAGCCATGGTAGCAGCAGGTGCAGCCCCAACTAATCGGCCCCATGGCCCCAGCGTTTAAGACAGGAACAGTGACCAAGCCCTAAGCTGCACCAATGCTAGCAGGAGCCATGAGAACCACTGTATGACACTGCTGTCCTCCAAAATACCACCTGGGCCATGCATGCATGTGCACCCCGGTGCTGACAGACGTGCCCGAGTGCCTCACTTTCGGTATGCCCTCGACACGTCCATGGCTGTGCAGGGCCACACGGGTTTTCCCAACTCATCTGCTATGGGGTCAGGCAGCTGCAACAGCCTGCAGACAGGAGTGGGGGACAGCACATGAGTGGGAGACAGCACAGGAGTGGGAGACAGCACAGGAGTGGGGGACAGGACAGGAGTGGGGGACAGCACAGGAGTGGGGGACAGCACATGAGTGGGGGACAGCACATGAGTGGGAGACAGCACATGAGTGGGAGACAGCACATGAGTGGGAGACAGCACATGAGTGGGAGACAGCACATGAGTGGGAGACAGCACATGAGTGGGAGACAGCACATGAGTGGGAGACAGCACAGGAGTGGGAGACAGCACATGAGTGGGAGACAGCACAGGAGTGGGAGACAGCACAGGAGTGGGAGAAAGCACAGGAGAGGGGGACAGCACAGGAGTGGGAGACAGCACAGGAGTGGGAGACAGCACAGGAGTGCTGTGCGAGGTCGGGCAGTATGGGTGCATGGCATAGCGTGAGTACATGGTGCTGACTGGGCATTGTATGGATTTACGTGCCAGCACAGTGAGGTTGACCATGCAATTGAATCCTGCTGGTCAGCTGTGGCAAAGGTTTGGCTAATCTGAGTTCTATGGCCTATGGTGGAATTGGTCAACTAGCCGTATGGCAACCCTCCAGCAATGGCATGCACGGGTGGGTGCACTGACTTGCCTTCAGTAACCACACACCGCTAAGTGTGCCCTGTTGTGCTCTACAGCTTCTCAGCGATACATGGCCTTCACTGCTCTTACTTAAAGTACTCTTTGTTTTTCCAGTCCTGCAAAATGCGCTTGATGGCTCCCGGTGCTCCTGATAAGTCCTCTGGGATTGCCGGTTCGCTGTCGGGTAGCGGCAGCGACTGAACCTTGCTGACGTCTCCATGAACCTTGTTGAACGCGCGTTCAAACAGTCTATCCATGGCTGGAGACGAACGAGCCCCGAAGGCTTAGGGCATGATGAAATGTCTTGGTTTCACATGTCCTGTTCGACTCAGGCTCCGAAGTTATATCACCTGCAAATCACAGCCGCGATTGCGTGTGTGCATGCTCAAAGTTGGGTGTGTGCTCAAAACACGAGAAAACACAAGGCATGCCTCACTTTGTGCCTCATTGTGTCACACCGTCCCACACATGGCGGTTAACGAGCATGTTCGCCACTTTTGCAACAGAACAATTTTCGTTGGCAACGGGGTTACTGGGATTGCTGCCACTAACTCAACGTGTCGGGCGCTTGAAACTCTTGCAGACACAGCCGTAAGGTTGGGATTCAGTTCGAAACCCTAGTCCCTTGAATATTTGGTTCGCCCATGCAAGGCACCTCAGGGCGCGAAAACCACTTGAAACTCACTGCAGTACATGCTCAAGCAGCCACAAAAGACGGCATTGGCAGAGCTACAGCCGTTGGCGTGTTCGCTCAAATCCATTGGAACATTGCATGCATGGTTTGAGCTGAATAGGACCTTGTAGCTGCCGCAGTATGCACTGCGCTACTATATGCCCAGTTGCACGAAGACGCTTGCTCTCGCGTAGGTGCAGGCTGTAGGAAGCCAAGCATGGGCACTTCCATGTGAAAACAGTTCTCCACAGTGGCAGAGAATGATCGCAAGCGCGCGCGGCTCTCGTTATATTTCGTAGAATTGCAGCACTACGCCGAGCCGCGTGAGCTGAGAGTGCCGCACCCACCAACAAGGACCTGGCCACTTTTGGTCAAAAATTCAAACTGAAAACGACATGTGGCAACATAATTGTTAACCGCTATACCCCCCCAGGGGGCAAGGCTGAGGCACCTCGCCAGCGGTCTGTCGCAATGCCGTGGTTGGGTAGTGGAAGAGATCCAGGCGCTTACTTGTTCCAACGGCAACGATAACGACAACCACTCACTTGGTACTGGTGCGTTGGCGCTGCTTTGCATAACGTTATTGCTAGTGTCTAACCGCCACGCTTGGCGGTGCATGTTCACCACTGCAGCGTCGACTGACAATGGACAAATGCATGCACCAGCGCAAACTGAACTAGGCAAAACTAGGATGACGTTGCCAACGATCATGCCAACCAGCTGTTTCTGGCGACATGCTTGAATGCCTGAAAGCCTAAACGCCTGCATTGGGTGTGCTCTCTGTGAACTACCGTCCTGGGTGTTGCTGTGGGAGGAAGGGCATTTTAGGGCCGGCTAGACAACTCAGGCAACGTTACCTTGCTCGCCATATGTACTCTGGCCACTCAACGCGAAACCGCAGCAAGGAGGCCCACTACCGTGCTTATGGAAATAATTGCAGGCAGGCGCACGGCCAGGTGATGAATGCCAGGTGGGACTTGGACAGCGACAGCGACTGGGAAATTTATTGTCAGACGAATTCAACGGACTGGTCATGAATTGAATGCTTGTGTTAATTCGTCAACTGAGATATTGACTGTTGTTTGGTGTTCTGCCACGGTGTGGAATGTTTGATGTTGGTGGACGGCGTAGTCACACTTACACAGATTCTTCACCGTTTATGAAAACTTGATATGAACATATTCTGAAAATACCACTTCCCCACAAGAAGAATTAGACACCTCGCCACTAAGACGTATGGAATTGTTTCAGAACTGGCAAACTCGTTTTTTTGTCTCTGGTAGTGGTCCTGTCTTCTCGCCATGCAACGCAAAGGAACGACTGCATCCTTGTCGCGGCTTGTTCTTGCTGCCTGGTGGGGGAGGGCACTTGACGTCACACCCTTGTTATCACATACATGTACCCCATATACCCCATATACCCAGGGTGTTGTGTGCAAAGTTGTTGAACATCAGGCACCTGCAGACTACTGGTACATTGGGTCAGTACTACTGGTACATGATTGAGTTCTCATGATGGCTGATGGCGGCAGAAGGAAGTCCTGAACCTGTACGTATTGCGCTCCTTGAGACTGACAAACCACAGCAGTGACAACCAATGCACATAATGTAACAGGTTTAAGAAGGGTAGGACATACACACATACATAGTGCAAATTCAGACCTGCCCCCTCTACTGCAAAAGCCATCCACGGACTGCCTGACTGACTGTCTGCCTGACTAACTGAGCTATCATCCCTGACTGACTGCACCAGAGGCACTGGCTGAACTCACAATGGTCCAATGGCATGCCGGTAGCCGGGGCAGCCGGTATGCTAGCATACTCCAGCATGCTACATGCAATGCCACTGCTCTACCATAGTAAACCTTGTATACCGCATATACACAC
>QAXH01002638.1:0-19684 GCA_004335635.1 Chloromonas sp. AAM2 | reverse complement strand
CAACCCTTGCCCATGTTGCAAGCCACAAATGCAGTGCAGTGGAGGAAATGCCACTGCATTGTTCGTCTGATTTCTTTACTGGGTCGTGTCCCTTGCTGCCCTTGCTCTCGTGTGCAGGCATGACCGTGTGTGTTCTGGACGTTGGCGGCGGCACGGCTGACGTGACTGTGCATGACGTCAGGGTCGTGGGCGGCAAGGCGGTGCTGGCAGAGGCGGTGTGTGCGGATGGGGCCATGTGCGGCAGTGCGTACGTGGACCAAGCATTCAGGTGGGCGGCAAGGCGGTGCTGGCAGAGGCGGTGTGTGCAGATGGGGCCATGCGTACGTGGACAAAGCATCTGCGAGAAGTTAGATCGAGTGCCGCCTGGCCAGGCGTATTAAACTAGAGCAATTGACCATCAGCTAGTCATGACATGGTCGTAGCGCCATTGTGATTTCATTTGCACATGGCGAAAAACTGGGCAACTACATTTGTTTGGTGCAATGACGTTTGGTGCTACATGCAGGTGCACGCATATTACACCCATATGACCGTATCTGATGCTTGTGACCATGCAGGTCACACTACCGTGATATTGTGGGACACGCTACGTTTGACACGTGGGCCACACAGTACCCTGCCGAGCTACATCAGGTCATGGACAAGTAAGCATGTAAACCCAAGACCAGCAGCAATTCTGCAAACGACAAAGAAACGCCGGTGCAGAACAGACTGATTCATCTTCAGCAACGTCAATCCATTTTGCTGCAGGTGGATCACGTGCAAGCACAGCTTCACAGGGGTGCCGGGCGACAGCATCGACAGCTTCAGGTGTGTGTTGCTTCTAGCACGCATGTACGCGTACATTGTACCTGTAAGTGACAGGGCTGGGGCAAACGCATCCTTGCAACATCACTGCGCATTGTAAGCAGCCTGCAGAGCAGCCAAAGCTAATCCCCACAAGTCCAGAACAGACACCACATACCGAAGCTGGCTAGCTGTCTGGTCTGAAAAGAGGCGATAAACGTATGCGTGTATGGCATTTACGTCGCTCTTACGTCAGTTTCGATTTTGGTTGGTTGACGTTTGTGCAGGCTTCCCATCCCCCCTCGCCTGCTGGAGTCCCTTTCCCCAGGCACCCGCAGTCGGCTGTCCCGGCAGCAGGGGCACGTGAGCTGCCCTGACGTCATCCTGGATGGTCACACCATGGAGAGGCTGTTCGATGGGCCGGTCACACAAGTGGTGCAGGCAGCGGCACAGCAACTGAACAAGCTCGGCAAACAGTGCTCGGTGGTAGGTGATGCAGCGATTTTCAAAAATATCAATTCATTTTGTCATTTGTTGTGAGGCATTGGGTCGTCACTCATCACAGTCCCGGTAGTAAACTGTTGGCCTTATTTCCACACCAAGCCTGCGGTCGCCTGCGACAGCCTGCGACCAAGCCTGCGACCAACCCTCGCATGGTCGTCGCTATAGCCCCTCGCATGGCAATTACACGGCTTGTGATTCAAGCCCCCCAAGACAGATGCAGAAGCCGACCGGGACCTTTGCGGTGAAGGTTGATGGCTCAGGAAGGTTCACGTCGAACAATCCGAATCTGTCTTTCACGAGCGCAGAGCGTCACAGACGGCACGACGGAAAGCTCCGCACTTATCAAACTATACAGACATGTTTGAAATTCCCATGGCAGGCACCCGACAGACCCCCGACAGACACTTTCTCTGATTTCTGCCATCCCAATTTTGCAACACCTTGACGAGCCTGACTCGTCAATCTTCCATGCTCTGCAGGTCATCCTTGTTGGTGGCTTCGCTCAGAGCCCTTATCTGCAGGCGCGCGTGCGTCAAGGCCTGGTGACAACACGACTAGCGGCGCAGATAGTGGTGCCGCCTCGGCCATATGCCGCAGTACTGACTGGTGGGCGAAGTTGGCACGATTACCATATGCCTTTAGATTGCACACAGGTAGCACTGTGTTATGACCACACGCCTCAAAAAGGAGCGTCACGCAGCTGGTGACATCCTGCTTTGAGGGGAGGAGCGCGCAACACCGTCTGATGAAACCATGGTGTTGCTGTTTGCAGGTGCTGTCGTGTATGGTTGCAATCCCAGCATCATCCAGGCGCGCCGCAGCCGGATGGCATACGGCAAACGCACTTGCGTGCCGTTCCAAGATGGCGCTCCATTGTCCAGTCGCTTTTGGAATCATGAAGAAAACGAGTGGTATACAAACGCCAGGTTCATGCGCTTTGTGGCCAAGGATGAGCTGGTAAGCCAGGTGGCCTGGCTTGCCATCCTAGGTTCACCTGCTACGTATACTGCACTGGTGATGCTTTGTCACGGCTACCAGAACAAGGTCTGGCGGCTGCCTTTGCATTCTTGGCATGTGACTTGTGCCCTTATATGACGAAGGTATTCATTTTGTTCATACTGTTGTTCAGGTGGCAGAGGATCAAGTGGTACAGCGCACAACTCAGCCTTTGTACCTGTCTCAAATCACGGCCAATTGCGTGATGTACGCCACTGACAACAACACCCTGGAGTGAGTGATCGTCCCAGTCACAGCATTGATCATAGCGTGAGATTGGCTATGTCGCGTGAGCCCGCTATGTGGAATGCCGAAACCATTAAAGAGGTAAATGAAAAGAACCAAGGAACTTGCGCAAAATGACTGAGTGAATTAGCTGGCACGGGTGGTAGATGCTAACAAGCCAGTGGGTGGCCTGGCCGTACAACCAGGACAACTACGCAACTGCCAGAAGCAGCACCCTCTGACCTGCTCATGCTTCAGTCTGCTCCTTTTGATTGTTTGCATGGATTCTGACTGTCACAGGTGGATTGATGACTCTAAACCAGAGGAGAGCAAGCGCCTGGCAATTGTAGAGGTTGAACTGTCAGAGCCAGGCGTGAAACGGGATATCGAGACCGAATTCAGGTTCGGTCAGACTGAGGTGTCGGCCACGGCCTGGGATAAGGTTAAGCAGAAGCGAGTCAACACACAGTTCAAGTTTGCGCATGAGTAGCTGCTGCGCCTTGCCCAGGGTACAGGGATGGTGCCGTAAGGGTAGCTGCAAGCAGCCTGTGTAAGGGACAAGAACAGGGAGCAGGAGAGGCTATCCAACGACATGCCATGAGCACAACCACCAGAACGCCCAGACGTGAGTAGATGTTGTGCTGTGTCGTGACCGTTCAGTCACTTCAGCTCTTCTCGCTAAAGAGTAGACTATACACGGAAACAGAATGTTGAACTATGTTGGATTTGCCAGGCAGGCAGGGGCACGACGTTGCACTCGCTGCATGCAATTACATGACAGCTATCCTGGCCTTCAGTTGCTCCAGAGATGAAGAGCAAACTGCGCTTAACTGCGACTAGACGTTTGCCAGAGGTCTAGGTAGACAACTGGCTTCTACTGACTCGTTGGGTGGCATGTAGACGTTGTAGTCAATGCCTCAGCGGCCGCTGGAGCATGGAGTGCTGAGAGTGAGACTGGGTTCCGATCAGCTCTTGTCACGGCTGTTGTGCTTGGGTTCAGTACATTGCTTAGTCGGACCTTTGCTGCGGGCCTGTATACAGCCGGTTTGTGTTTGTGTGTATTCTGTGTGAACTGCCGGTTTCATCTGGCAGGTTGGCCCAGCGTTAGTTTTAAAAACAGCACAAGGCAGGTCAAAAAAAAAAGATGTTTGCCAGTTCTGGGACAATTTCCAGAAACAACACTGGAATCAGTGTGGCAGCAGGGAAGCCGTGGCAGTAGTGTTCGTAGGTCCAGGGTTAGTCAGAGAGGCAGGGGTGAGACAACTTGCCCAACAAAATGATATAAATCAACGAAATCAACACGGAAAAGGACAGAAATCAACATACTGCGGCATGTGCGTTTTGACCGAGAGGAGCCTGCTGCGGCGCCTGCGACCCCATGTTGCCGTTTGTTAGTGGTCGGGCCCGACAGGTTGTGTGACAGAAGCAGTCAATACGACAGCGATCTGAATAGTGTCGGCAGTGTCGGCAGTGTCAGTGACAACGGTGCATTACGCGCTACATGTACAGGCACGGCACTCGCCGACACTCGCACACAAAGGGTTACTGGTGCACGAGGGCATACACACAAGACAGTGCAACTGTTGCGCAATGGGTCTCAAATTGTCACAGGCTGACTCATACCCGCTGGTGAGCCCCTTTCACAACAGGTCATAAGGCCAGCATTGACACACTTCAGGAAAGCAAGCACCCATCGTAGTTTCTGTAAACTGTCCCAGAACTGGCAAACATCTTTTTATTGGGGCGCGACAGCAGCAATCGGAGACAGCTGGTCAGTGCATGCAGGGCAAAGTGCAAGGCCAAAGTTCAGGGCCTCACCACCCCTTGCTGACACGGCCAGATTTTCCTTTACTGGGGGAAATTTTTGAAGTTTGCGCAGATGGTTGATGTTTGCGTTGGACGTGCTACATGGTGTGCACTCCCTCCTTGTAAGATCGCATTAGGACATGGCAAACTCAAGGTCTCATCCAAGCAGACCTGTCAAACGGAATGCACGGGCTGTGACACTGCACGGGCAGTTGTGGGGCTCGTTTCAACGCAGGCATCATCAACATCGCAGCATGTGTGTTGCTTCGCGGACATGGCAAACCCATACAATGCTGTTCGCGCCGCTCCGCATCATCTCATCATCGCCATTGACCTTGGAACGCACGGCAGCGGCTTCGCGACTTCCAAAGCGCTCAATGGCAAGCCGCAAGCCATCATGCAGCATGAGTCCTGGCCCGACCAGCCGTGCCCGTATCCAAAGACGCGTTCCGCGCTACTATACCGCGGCAGGTGAGGTTGCGCAGGTTGCGCATCAACGCTCGCTTGAAAGAAAACCCATTTTAAAGCAGGCAGATGCGTGCGATACAAGGCACGGTATTGCGCGCGGCCCTTCTCCAGCCAGGTATACAAGCGTTTTGTGCAGGACGCCCGTTGCTTGGGGCTGGAGTGCCCAGCGACACCTGCTGCGTTTGAGCGTCCAGGATCAAGGGTCGCACTGGTATGTGGAGGACTTCAAACTGGCATTGCAGGATGAAGAGAAGGCTGCGGCCATCAAGGCCAAAGGTCTGACACCTGAGCAGGTGAGATGATGTGCATAGGGCCATGTGGTCCAGCACATGTGCTAAGGACATGCATGAACTCCCGTACGGCACATCGGCTGTTCAGGTGATGGCTGACTATCTTCAACTGTTCACCAAGTACACCAAGCAGGAGCTGCGTAGGACTGGTGTGGGCATGGAAGAGCTCGACAATGCACAATGGTACGGCGGTATGTTTACCTGAAAGTGCAGAAAGGGCGCTGAGTATCTTGCCGAATCTGCAAAACTGGGGCCTGTGTGCCTACGGAACGAGGTGCAGCTAATACCCCAGTCACCTCATAAGACAAACTGAAGTTGAAGAATGGTGGCCGAATGCAGTCAGTAGGGCGCTCAGCTCCAGTCTTACTGCACCGCTTCACAGGTGCCTCACCGTCCCCGCCATGTGGTCCGAGTCCTCCAAGGCCCTAATGCGGCGTGCGGCCATGCGCGCGGGGCTGATCAGGCGACAGGACGACGAGGCACTCAAGATCATTCTCGAGCCAGAGGCGGCAGCATTGCATGCAAGGGAGACGAATGCGCCACCGCTGAACCATGGTACTTGCTGTCGGTATCCTGAAAACGAGCACATGTCCAGTCGTCCAGTCGTCCAGTCGTCATTATTCCACACCATTCCACACCAAACCAGGCAGCAATTTTTACAAACTCTGCTTGGGTTGCACACCACGATAAACCCTCCCTATAGCGTTGTTCCTAATGTTTCGAAAAACTTCTACCTTTTTCATCGCACCCATCGGTACGCTTTCCGGGTAGTTGTAGCTCAGTGACTGGTGTGACTGGGTAGTTGTAGCTCAGTGACAGCTACGGAAATGCAGCAATGTACCAGTTATACCAAACGATAGCTTTGCTGTCGACCTCTTTATCGGTGAAATCGGCTCGGTGGTTGCAAAACCGTCAAATTAAACACTTGTTTTTTCACACCAAACCACATGGTGGCACATGGTTGACTCTTTTGTTGTGTAGCTCTGCGCCCATCATTTTACTTTCCGTGTGTGTTGGTGCGGTGCACATGCTTATGCCCATTTCGTATGAGCATTTCAACAGACTGGCCCAGACAATGAACAGCTGCACTGTATGCTGGCGATCTTTCCTGCAGGCATGACTGTGTGTGTTTTGGATGTGGGCGGTGGCACGGCTGATGTGACCGTGCATGACATCAAGGTCGTTGGCGGCAAGGCGGTGCTGGCAGAGGCGGTGTGTGCGGATGGGGCCATGTGCGGCAGTGCGTACGTGGACCAAGCATTCAGGTGGGAAGGTGACGGCAGTTCATTAGTGATGAGGCCCATCTAATGTAGTCACGGCATGGCCGCAGCTGAGCGTTGTCATAACTGTGTAACTTGTGTGGCCAACTGCAGGTGAGTGCACGCCTCAGTTGCCAGAGTCGCAGTAATAACCGGGGTATCTGAGTACTGATACTACTGTACTGAACATTCCAGCTGAAAGGGTATGGTAATCGCAATTCTGAGAACGGTATAAAACATACTACTCTTTGTCAGAATGAGGTTGCTGCTTCTGTCCATGCAGGTCGCACTATCGTGATTTGGTGGGTCACTCTACTTTTGACACGTGGGCAACACAGTACCCTGCCGAGCTGCAACAGGTTATGGATAAGTGAGCGCAGTTTAAGGACAGCCGCAATCTGATTGTGCAATGTTGGAATCCTCACGCAGAACGTTGTCTTGTGACAGCTCTTCGCGTCCTGTTCAGCCTGAAGATGCAGTCGTTCGGAATAGGCTTCTATGCTTAAATGCCCTCATGGCATGGTGTGACATTTGTGCAGCAGAAACAGCCGTGCAAAACAGGCCATCCTAACCATCAACTTCCTGTGTGCTGCAGGTGGATCACGTGCAAGCACAGCTTCACAGGGGTGCCAGGCGGCGGTCACGCCACGTCCAGGTTCATGCTTCCTGTCCAGCAAAGGTCTGAACTGATACGAACAAAGCCATTGCTCCAATCGCGCATGCCAGTCCAGGTCATCCGTGTGGTCAACAACTGGCATCCAAACCCTACCTCCACACGTTTTTTGCAGCAGCTGCACCAGGTCGTGCAAACTCATGATATAATCATTCTCTTGGCCTATTTCTGACTGGCTGAACCCTCAGCAAGTCAGCATCTGCATGTCTTGCACAGACCTTTCGCTATCACTGGACTCCCAGTCTGTATACTGCCATTATGGCAACAGTTCTGTTGCAGTTGTCAACTTTCTGGCACGATGATAGAAAATGATGCACTTTACATAACCTGCAGCAGATGTAAACTCGTAGGCAGACTGTGCCTCCACCACCGGCGGCGTGCGTTCCACATGTGTCAAGCGACAGGGCTGCGGCAAACACACCCTTGCAACATAACTGTGCATTGTAAGAAGCCTGCAGGGCTGCCAAAGCTAATCCCCACAAGTCCGGAACAGACACCACATACCGAAGCTGGCTAGCTGTCTGGTCTGAAAAGAGGCGATAAACGTATGCGTGTATGGCATTTACGTCGCTCTTACGTCAGTTTCGATTGTGGTTGGTTGACGTTTGTGCAGGCTTCCCATCCCCCCTCGCCTGCTGGAGTCCCTTTCCCCAGACACCCGCAGTCGGCTGTCCCGGCAGCAGGGGCACGTGAGCTGCCCTGACGTCATCCTGGATGGTCACACCATGGAAAGGCTGTTCGATGGGCCGGTCACACAAGTGGTGCAGGCAGCGGCACAGCAGCTGAACAGGCTGGGCAAGCAGTGCTCCGTGGTGAGTCCAACAGATATGTAAGGGCCATGAAGGCTTAGCCGTGAGCGCTGGTGGCGTGCTTTTTGTGTCCCGTGGGGAGCACACCTCCAGTCGTGGACACGCCATTTGATGGGCTGACCAATCAATGGTCGACTCTCCAGTGGGTGGCGTACAGCATGTTTGCGCTTTCCCGTGGTTGGCTTCGACCACAGCAATTGCATTCTGAGTCGGTTTGGGCACAGAAACGCAGGCTTGTAGGTGTTGCTTGGTCCGCAAATCGTGACATGACTGGTGCGCTCGTTGTTGGAAGACTAATTAGCTTTGCTCGTCATACCTGAGCGGCTTTCCTACCATGCTCTGCAGGTTATTCTTGTGGGTGGCTTTGCTCAGAGCCCTTATCTGCAGGCGCGCGTGCGCCAAGGCCTGGTGACAACACGACTGGCAGCGCAGATGGTGGTGCCGCCTCGGCCATACGCAGCAGTACTGAGCGGTAGGTGGACGTAGCACTTGTTTCGCCACTCCCGCAGGGCAACTGTCCCACACGCCCATTGAGATCTAATTAGTGTTTAGGGGCAGCCTGAGCGTTGTTCCCTTAGCCATGGCTTCCGCCGAAGTGCGACGTGGTGAGTCGAAGAGTGCAGCCGACGCCGAGTGAGGTGAAGCCGGCAAGATACGCATTCAATTGCAAATGAAAATTGAACGCAGCACAAACACGCTATCACCATATGCCTACAAATGTGCATGCAAATCGCCACTGAAGGCATCTCGCCAGTTGGTAATCGCCACTTTTTGGTGAGAACATTAGATTTGGGTCTTGTCGATGAACCATCACGAGGGGCGGCGCGCGCTTGCGTCACAAGTCGTGCAAAGCCGGTTGGTGGCTAGAGGCAGCATGAGGCGAACAGATGGCTGAAAGCAGCGCAAGCAGTGATGCAAGGGATGCAGGCAGGGCAGGAATGCAAGCATGTGAAAACTGTACAGAACACGCAAGTGCTGACTGCATTGCAGGTGCTGTCGTGTATGGTTGCAATCCCAGCATCATCCAGGCGCGCCGCAGCCGCATGGCTTACGGCATCGCTGTTGCCGTTCCGTTCCGCGACGGTGCTCCATTGTCCAGTCGCTTTTGGAATCATGAAAGAAACGAGTGGTACACAGACGCCAGTTTCATGCGCTTCGTGGCCAAGGACGAGCTGGTAAGTCAGATTGAATGTCTTGCCACGTTTCCAGGTTCTAACAGCAAGATTGGTTTGTTGCCAGGAACGTTTTGGCGGGTGCCTTTGCATTCCTGACATGTGACGGGTCGTGTCCCATGATGATAAACTTGTGTTGCTTTCTTGCAGGGGCGGTGCCCATCCTGTTCCGTGTCCTCTGACGGCTTCCCTGTTGTAAACACATATATCTGTGGTAAAGCCCTTCGCATACTGTTACCCTCCGACATCTCTGTTTGTGCCCCTTCCCCAAGAAACCAGATTCGCCCAGATCGCTCGAACTTAACAAGAGTCAGTAACTTCACGACATTCTTACCGGTGCCCCATGGCTGGCACCGGCGTATGCACAGGTTGCCGAGGATCAGGCCGTGCTGCACAGAGTCTACCCCCTGTACCTGAGCTCCATAGTGGTGACCGTCCCTGTCTGCGCTACCGACAATAATAGCCTCATGTGAGTGATGAGTTTACTTGTATGTTGTCTACGTGTAACGAACGAAGGAGAGGCAGGGGTGCCCACTCTCGTCTTGGCTTAACAATTGTCAGGCGTGTAATTCTTGGAGAGATGTTGTGTCTAGCTGCAGTACCGTGGGTTAAACCATGAAAAGCCATGTAATGATGATGATGTAACGAACGTACTGACAACATGAAATGTATTGCAGCAGCACCCAAGCTGTTCGTTGCAACAGAGCCATTTGGTCAGGGTTATGTTCGCGTTTTTGTGCGCATTTCTAGAGTGAGCAGGCTAGCAAGCGGGGCCGTAATAGCTACACATGATGTGCGTCCCAGATGGCTTGATGCCTCCAAGCCGGAGGACCACAGAGAGCTGGCAACTTTTCAAGTGGAGCTGTCAAAACCTGGCGTTCTGAGGGACGTCGACGTTGAGTTCAGGTTCGGCCAGACTGAACTGTCGGTCACCGCGTGGGACAGGGTCAGGCAGCAGAAAGTGAATACCGTGCTCAGGTTCGCACACGAGTAGCTGCTGAGCTTGCCACATTCTGCTGTTATCCTTACAACGAACTGCAACGGGCAATCACAAGAAAGCATGGCGCCGCCACCCAAATTATCACACTATGTCCGTTGCGCCTTGTTTAGCCGTTTCAGTCGGCAGCTGTAAGGAGCAACGTTGTTGAGACAAGTTCTGCAGCGGCAGCGATTGGGCTTGGCAGTCCCTACACGATTCCAATTTGCATCAAATGAATTGAAATTGAGTGCGAAGTGCCTGCTGGCACCTTTCAACAATACACGGTTATGAGTGGAGTGCTACACATGGCCAGTATTAACGACTGTTGCTTGGTTAGTGCGGCCGGTTGTTCACATCAAAACGAACGTTAGTGAAATTTGAAGGTTGGATTGGATTCGAATTTACATCAGGGAGGGTCATGCACAATGCGATTTAGTTCAAAAAGTCTGCTGTGCCCCTCTGGAACACAAGTTGCAACTATGTAAGCTAGATATCACTGGTTGTTGACGACTGCTACGCGTAATGTGGCAAGTTGCATGCTGCCAGGCAGCTATTGTATGCTGTGATGGTAATGATGATGCTGCTGCTGCTGCTGATGATGATGATGTGCGAATACCTTAACGATCCTCAAAGCACCCAACTAAGGCATGACAACCTTGTGAGGGTGATAACGTTGGAGAATGCTATATGTACACACACCCAAGCAAGTATCCTTTTACTGATTAAGGATGTGCATGTAATATAATGCCATTGCAGGCCTTGCCTGCTGTCTGGCGTTGAATTTTTAGCCAATATAGTGAAGAATGGATTAAGGTCTGTGGCTTGGCTGGAGAGCGTGCGTCCCAGGTTCAGATAAGACTCCCACACCTGCAAGCAAAACATGTTGTGGCACTGTGACCAAGCCATGGTGGTTGCTGGCTTTGTGGAGTAGATGACAGTATCAATTTTATGTGCCAGCCGCACACCGACCTCAGGCAGTCTGGGCAGGAAGTCCTTGACTTTGCTGTCTTTGCGTCATGTATCTGTGGCCATAGCAGACCTAGCATAGTGCATAGAGCATCCTTAGCATAGTGCATGTATTCTGTCGCAAATGTACCTGCATGCTGACAAGTACCTGCATGCATGTGCACTGTGCACTCACACATTTCGCAGCTTTTCCTTTCTTCGTGTATGCAACCACTTGAACCATGAGTGCGACAGGTACCACAGCTCGTGCGGTTCCGTAAACAGCAGATAGACGAAGGTGAACACGCCCTGCTCCTGCCACCTGCAACCAGGCCACAGGGCACGCTGTATCAAAACACGACTGGGCTAACATTCGTGACGAGCAACTCAGTTGCAATGCACATAGAACAGCGCTTTGGACACGGACTGCAGGCAAGGGCTGACAGGACCGTACAATGGGTTGTGCGGTTGCTGTTCGTTCACATTGACGACCCGTTACAGAACCACATGAGCCAGCCGACTGTCTGGTGCAGAGCCTGCTTTCCATGCCATACATGCTCAGAGACCAGTGGGCGTACACCTTGCCCTCCTATTTTGCTTACCGATGTCGTTCAAGCCCCCCGCTGTTGACACAAAGTGTGATGAAGTCTTGCACCTACAGCCATGCAGCGCACGCGTGCCGCTCAGGGCCACAAGGCTGCTACTCCAAGGCTAGGTTAAAGACGTGTAAAGGGCTAGTTGAACAGGCTGTTGTGAAACCAAACATGGGTCTTCTGCATTAGCAACCCTGGGTCCCATGCTGCTCTTGTTATCTCTAGTTTCCCGGTCACTACACATCCTGTCATGCTGCTAGTCTTCCCCTGTTGTTTCCCCTTTCCGCATCACGTGCCTCACCTTTTCGTCACGCCATAGCGTTGTCGACATGACAAGGAAGTTACCTGAACATGTGGTGCAGGCGGAAAGCAAACATGAAAATCATGCAGCATATGAGCCTCATGCATGGCATGTTGTGCATACCTTTTGCCATGATAAAGTTAATTCAGACAGCAAGGAATGCTGGCCCTCCTTCCACCCTCCTCAAGCTTACTCAGGACCACGCATGCCTCACTGCCATGCTCCATGGAGCACATGCCATGCTGGATGTGAGTACCTCTATTTCACGATTTTCCAATTCTAATACTTGCATGACCACCATCTTCTGTCTGGTCCTCTCCTTCGATCACAGTTGCCACAATACACACCGCAATCATTGCCACAGACGGAGCTTTCACTGCAAGTACTGTGGAATGTCCACAACCACACTGGTTCCAGTGCAGGAAACAACAATTGTCCCAGAACTGGCCCCGTTAGTTTGTTTTGCAGGCCCCGTTAGGTTACCAGCTGCCCGCTTAACCCATGCCATCCCTGTTCTCAGCACAACCGGGGTTTCCTGTCTACCCACCATACAGAATGACCAAATCGTATCCCTCCTTGGGCAGGTGGGGCTGCTTCCACCAGTTCCTCTTGGCTGAGAACAGCCCTGTCATGTCGGGTGGGGTGAGGTGCCGGAACAGGCTGCCCTTGGAGGTCAGGTTGTGGGACAGCAGGTAGAACTTGGCAAGCTCCTGAAATGCAGAACACGTTGAATGGCCCGCTTAACAACAGGCCGCAAGGGCCAGGTGACAAGAGGAGACAAGCGGTGACCAGTGACCCAGATCACATTGGATCGTCTCAAAATCCATGGCTGTTGTCTGTGGACGCAACAACACACGGAGATGACCAGGTGGACAACAGGTCATGACGGCGCATGCAGGAGCTCGTTAACACTGACGCTGAATTGTCATGTGAACACATGAGTTGAAGGTGACCAGCGCGCAAAAGAGCTCGCAGCCAGTGGCCCGAGACGCCCTGTATTGCCTGCAGCGTTGTCAGCCGTTGCTCCTGCACACGTGCTGCTGCTGTTTTGAAGCATGTGTAGTGTATGGCTACACTGTCACAACATGTACTACAACCCAGCAGGATATATATTGGGTGTATCTAGCCAGCGAGGCTGTCAGCTGAAGCTCTCAATCCCAGTTGGCTACCGCCCACCCAACATATTCCCGTTCACTGGACACCCACCGGTAGGCCAAACATGACATGCCTGCAAGGCAAACACAAACCAAGTAGGGAATGAGTTCAATGAACCATTTCTATGATGGTTTGGTGACGACCATGGATTCCAACGGCCACTTCGCATCCATCATGAACTGCTCATCGTTGTGAGCTGATGCTGAGCACTACGGGAAGACCACCGACTCCCAGGATCAAGTTGGTTGACGCCACTCCAGCGTATCAATGAAAGGAATGGATGCTTGCGCACTGCACAGCGTTTTCAGCTGTCTCCATGCCCCATGGCAGTCTAGTCGCTTGCATTTCATGCATTTCGGCAGGCTTCATGCAAGCACTCACCAGTACTCCACAGGCTTGCGGTGTGTGGCCATGGTCATGTTCCTGCTCCGCATCTCCTGCACAATGTTGACCTGCAGGCCGTGCCACACGCCACACATCGTAATACACTGGTACTAACTCTTGCATGGTACACCACATTGCAATGGCACTAGCGCTTGCCCTCGGTGCATGTGGGCCCTCCTGCTGCAATCTCCATGTTATATACAGCCACGTGCATCAGCTGGTAACCAGAAAGCCCATTCCCATTCGCACAATGCTTTCCTAATGCCATTGGCGGGCCTGCACTGCAGTGTGTTTGCACAGCTGGCAAATAAGTGTCAGCATGTGGTACAAGGGTGGCATGGGCCTGGCTGCAAGGGTTGAGTAGCGTACCTGAAGTGGTTCAAGAACCATCAGGTCATCATCCACCTACATGCAGAGTGCACGCTTGCGATTGAAAATCTGATATCACCAGCACCCACTGGCATGCGCACGAGACAATGCAAGACAATGGTGCACGAATGGGGCAAGACAATGTTGCATGATTATCTGCTGCAGCCTCTTGAGCCACTTGAGACCAGGAGGACCCCACTATGATGGCCTGCAAGCTGAACTGTCAGCTGGACTGAAACTGCACCAGGCTGGTTTGTGTATACAATGAATTTTGCATGCTTGTCCAGCCATCAGTTCCACATGTTGACTCCGCACGACTGTCAGTGACATAGTCAAGCCATGCAGAAATATTTTTCTCTGAGCCACTGACACCTGCCAAGTATGCATGCGAGGCTTTCAACAACAGCTGAAGTGACGTGAGCATGCCATGCCCCTCACACCTGAAGAAAGAATGGATACCCAAGTGCTGAAATGATATTGAAGGGTACGAGCATGCGCCACTGACCCATCACCAGATAGTTTCCTGCAGGCGAGCCAGACAGGCGTCTGGTGATGTACCATGGAAAGTTGCTGCCAACCAGGCTATTGCTCACAGTCTGAAGTGCTGATTGAACAGATACGGCTGAACAATCGGGATGTGACTGCAAACCCACCCTACCATATCTGTTCTCGTTGATGGCCTGCTTGTACGACGTCTTCCTAGGGCTGTGATACCACTGCTTCTGCGGTGTTGTCAAGGAACACAGCAAGCATGATACACACACAGTGCACGTGAAGGCGCAATAGACATGCTCTGCACCATGACTGGTACTGGTGCAGCATGATTGGCACAGTCAGAATGCCACATCCTGGCAGCATCGCACCCCCCAATTGCACGCCTCTGTGCATGGCCTTGTGGCACGTGCTGCAGCCCCAAGACTGAACCCGGAGTGCAGTTGATGCTTCCTGGGCAGGTAGCAAATGTGGCGACTTCTGCAGCTGACCCCCTTTCAAAAAGCTTCAAAAAGCACGGCCAGGTGCATGCACACCTTGGACACTTTGAGCATGCACACCCTGGACGCATTGCCCTGGAGCTGTTCGTTTAGTTTCTTGCTCATGTGAGCGTGTGCGGCCTCGAGCACAAAGACAAAGATGTCCAAAGGCGTTTTCTGTCCAACGTTCTGAAGAAGGTTGTTGATGGAGCAGGCTAGCAGCGAGTCCCTCATGCTCGGCTCTGAATGGGAATGCAGGTACACGGCCTGACACAAAAGGCAAAAAACACAGTGCTGAGATTGTGACCGACTGATGTCCCTATAGTGACAGCCAGGTCAAGTTTGCCCCTCCCCAAGATATGCTGTTGTGAGCAATCTCAATCATTAGAACAGGCAGCACTGGCCGCCAATGCAAGCATGTTCAATAACCCCCCGTGAATGGCACCCAAGTATGTGCGAGTTGCTGACGGTTGCTGAGGTTTTCAGGGTTGCTCAGGGATGCCGAAGGCCGGTCGAAGGTTGCTCAGATTCAAATGCGCATCCCAACCATCATCATAATATTATCATAGCGTGGGTCTAGATATCTCTTGCTGGTGTCCTTGTCCAGCAACACGGGCACCTATTTGCCGGTGAAAACTGTCCGTTTAGTTTGCCTTTCGTGCTTATCTGATGTTCTACAAAGCACTGTATGTGGCATGCACACTTACAGCGAGCCTCTCGGCTGTGCTGGGTCCTTGTCCGCCCTCTCGCCATCTTTTTACACACGCAGACGCATCTTGCACCTGTTCGTCCATGCCAGCGACCACATAGTCACCATGTGATACACCAGCGCAAGACAGCGCTAGAGCTAGCGCGAGTAGCGCCTTCATGAGACCATGGCGATGTCACCAAGCGGACTTGTTTAACTGACAAGACTGCGGGCGCATATCACTACGCATTCATCAATAATACAGCAAGGTGCAAAAGCAAGGGGCCTCAAACGCCTTTGCCGCATGGGTGGTTAATAAGTTATTTGATTTATCGTTGGTATTTGAATTCACCGGTTCGCAAGATTCGTTTTGCGCCCGCTGCAGGGACAACTACGTTCCTGTCACAGAACCAAGCTTCAAAAAGTTTCCGACAAGGAAGGAGCATGAGATGGCTCCGGTCACGGCATGAACTGGCAGCGACAATCTGATGTCATAGACAGAGTCCTTCAGAGAGTCCACTTTTTGACTTGACGAGGACCCTCCAGCAAAACCAAACGCACATTTTACATTGCATCGGTTTTCAGGTTTTCAGTATACAATGCTGCACACCAACTGCTGCACTTGCACATGTCCCAATCCCAGGCCGCTAGCGAACATTGAACTTCTTTCTCAGGTTAGGTCAGGGCGGTACACATCCCGACCCGTGTCAACGTGACGGCTCCTCTGATGTAAAATTGCTTTCACTAATTTGTTTTCACTGATTCACATATGCCCCAGATTTGTTGTAGTGATTGACACGATGCCTGGAGTTGATCCCCGATTCCTGCCCACGGTTTGTCTTCTGCTCCCTGTGCTTCCGCTCAGTGCTTTTTTCCTTTTTCCTCACTGGAAGCTCCCTTGTGTTGCTTTCAGCTTCTGCTGCCACTTGACTTGTAACTATCCTGCTGCCTGCTGTGTGTAAAGCAGTCAGTCGTTCAATGTAGCATTGCCTGTGTCTGGCTATCAGGCACGGCAGGGTAAAGCACTTCCGCACTTGCACGGCAGATGACGCAACTTTTGGCATCCCTGCCACACATATTATATTCATTCAGTAGTCACTTGTGATGCTGCTGAAAGTGACGTTTTCCGAAGCTTGGACAGCATTACACCTGCGGAGAGAAAACCACATCAAACCCGGCAATCAAATGCTTCAACATTGCCAGGGCCGATACAGGCTTCCAGCAAAGGGAGGTACAAGACGACAACAAACTCCAACCCGTCCAAATTGCAATCCATATGTGGGTCAAACAAACATGTTCCTGGGTTATGCTATGCAAATCTGATGCCTTGGCAGTGAGTAGAAGTTGGGTCCGATATGACAAAGCACAGGTCATCAAAAGCACGGCAAAAGTAGCGACCCCTGACAAACAACCACCGCAAGACCAGGTGCGTTTTCAGAGTTGCTCGCTTGTGTTGCCCTCATTTGGACACTGCTTGCAGTGCTGTAGCCATCACAGATGCTTGCTCAGCACCCCAAGTCTGTCATACTTTCAGTCATGCTTGGCGCGGCAGTGTCTGTCGGCAACGCGGCACAACACTGTCCTTCTGAATGCTACACACACAGCCATGAGCGCAGGGTTTCATATCAGAACCTCACTCAGATGCATTTGAGAAACCCAGTTGCTGCTGACTGTTTGGCTTTGTCTGTGCTCAAACAACAGCAAAACATCCACTCCTGACAGTAACTGAACCCTGCGTGAGCTGAAATTGAATGTTTCACTTTATAAAAGTCAGTACGTCCAAGCAACATGTCGCGCTGGGCATGAATGAATGTGTGCATATAGCGTATGAAGCTTGTCATACAGGTACCATCACCCAAGCCGCAAAGACGAGGCAAGTGGTGAATCACAAGAGGGGAGGGGCTCCAGCCCGTCCAACCTACATGTGAAGGGGATTGCGAGACACCAGGATAGTAATGGTGGTGCCCAGAGTGAGCACTAGGCTAAGGCCACCAGGCTAGGGTGAATCCCATTGAGCAACTGACTGCCAAGAGTGTGCTTGGAGGTCTGCATATGCCAGGACACGTGATTGGCCTTGGTCTGGCTGACAAGGCTGAGCCGTTGCATGGGATCAACCACTGCCTCTGGCATTCCATGCCCTGGTATTTCTCTGTCGTGCGTTTCCCTGCTGTTGTGAGGGTGGCGCTGACATGTTTGGCAGGTCAACCTGCCCTTCCAGCCCACCCATCATGAAGCCCATGTCAGGGTACCCCTGGAACCCCTGACCCTGGCCCATGTAACCCCCTGAGTCCATGGCTTGCATCTGCTGCATCAGGAGATTCGCATCTGACCCGCTGCTCATTAACCCAGTATCAAACGCATCACTATCCCCGTCCAGAAGACGAGCTAACTCTTGGTCCTCTTCTGCAGTCAACTCCACAGGGGAACTCCGGCCAGTCATCAGCTGCTGCAGCTGCGGCTTGTCCTGCTGCTGCTGGTGCTGCTCTGGCAGCGACTGGTGCTGGTGCTGGTGCTGGCTGGGTGATTGCAGTTGCTGCACAGTGGCAGCACCACGTTTGCGTGGGCTACCTGACTTAGCCATTACTGTCTTGGCTGTTGGCTGCCGCTGGCGCTGGCCGGTTGAGCCGCGCTGCCTGCCAGCTGCTCCAACACCTGCTGCGTCCTCCTGCTGCCCGTCGGTTGGGGAACCATCCGGTGACGTCCCCGGGGGCGGCACTGCCATAGGCGGCAGTGGTGGCTGCATCACATTGAGCGCTGGAATGAGAAGCGGTGGGACAGGCGCGGCCGCTCTCCCGCCCGCACCCTTGGCCCGCACCCGTGCAGGCTTGGCGGCTGGCTGGGCCGCTGCTGGAGCGGAGTTGGTGGGTGGAGGGGGCGCCATGACCGGGGCGGGATAGCCGGCCAGTGGGGGCAGACGGGGCCCGCCTGTCTGCAACGGCGGGGGGGGGGGCCATTCACCTCTTGCGGCTGGCCAGCGGAGCCGTAGGAAGACGTAGGTGGTGGTGGCGAAGTGCCAACCTTCTTGCGGCGTTTGTTCTTGTTGCCTTCCGCGCCAGAACTAGACGGGGCCGGTGCAGGGCCGGCAGCAGGCGGTGGCTGCGGTGGCATTGGTGCAAACTGGCTCAAAGTGAAACCCCCAGGGCCCTCCAAAGAGAGCCCCAAAGGCATGAACGCTCCAGCACCGGCTGCGGCCTGCTGATCAGCTGCCGACTGCTGCTGTCCCCCAGCTGCCTTCTGTTTTTTCTTCGGTGGAGGCTTATGCGGCGGGGGCGGAGGCGCCATCTGCTGCAACATCCCTCCACCCGTCATATCCAACCCTGAATTAACAATCAGCTCATCGATTGCAAGCTCCTTGCTCGCCGTTGTTGCAATCTGATCCCGCTTGCGCTTCGCACCACCAGCTGCAGAGCTGCCACCACGTTTCTTTGGCGCTGTACCGGTGGGTGAAACGTCCCCTTGGTGAGACGAAAATGCAGTGCTTCCTGTGGAGGTTGGCCAAGGGGCAGTGGTCCCGCCCAGATGTAGCCCAATGGGCGGCTGGGATGGCCCTGCTCCGGCCTCACTTGAACTGGGTGGGTGGTTGGCGAACCACCAGGCGTTGGCTTCGTCAAGGGCAGAGGTTCCCGGTGCGGGAGGCAGGTTGGCGAGCTGCTCGGGGCCGTGCACTGATAGGAGTGCAGAGGCAGCAGCGACAGGGTCCTGCTGGCGAGCGATTTCCAGCTCACGTAACTCACGGCAAACCTGTCGGGACACCTTCTCCCGCTTGACCACCTGAAACATCACACATCACACAGCGCACTGTCAAGAATGTCGCTTTGTGCTCAAACAGTGTGCCTGAGCGAAACATGCCTGCTGGCCAGACTTGTGGGCCTGGAGAACTGTGAATGAGCTGCAGTCACTTCTGTGACCATACATGTTCAGTGGTTTTACTGCCCCACCACAATGCCATGTTCCAGTCAACTCCAGGTAGAGCTGTGGCGAGGCAGATCAGCACCATGTGCGAGAGCGCTCCTGGCACACTTTCACACCCACGATCCAACACGTCAGCTCCCCTGGTGCCATCCCTTTTGCGTATGCAATGCATGTGCCATGGTGGTGATCCCGCCACACCACCTGCTCACCTGTGTGATTAGGTTCCTCAACACCTCCAGCTCCCACCGCACGGCCTGCAGCTGGTCCGCCTCCGCCTCCAGGGGAGTCTGCCAGGCCATGCCCAGCCCACCATCGCCCAACCCCACATCCAGCTCCTGCCCACCCACGTCCCTTCTCCGGCCCGACCGCCCCTGTGCCACCTCCTCCTCCTCCCTTGCT